>LBNU01037447.1:0-21512 GCA_014162995.1 Artemisia annua | reverse complement strand
TTTTTTTTTCAAAATTTCCGCCCAGAAAAATCATATATGATTTGTAAAAATCATATGTGATTCGTTAAACTCAAATCATATATGATTCTTACGAATCATATATGATTTTTTACGAATCATATATGATTTTTACAAATCATATATGATTCGTAAAAATCAATCATATATGATTTTTTACGAATCATATATGATTTTTACAAATCATATATGATTCGTAAAAATCAAATCATATGTGATTTTTATAAATCATATATGATTTTTCTGGGCAGAAATTTTTAAAAAAAAATTCGTCGCAAAAAAAAAAGTTCGTCGAAAGTATATAGCAATGCATATCTATAGAAAGATGATTTAATTCTCGTCGCGATCGTATTTTTTTTTGTAGCTTGAAGATTTACCGTTTGCAAGATATGTTGTTTAAAAAAAATGTGAAAAATAAAAATGGATGGCTATGATTGGTTGATTGGTTTAATGGCAAATATGAGTTCTATATTGATCTCATCTCAAACTTTAAATCCGACCAGAAATAAGCTTTGCAAAATACACCCAAAATTACCTTGTCATATGCAAACAAAAATACCAAAAAAGGTCTAGGTGTTAAAAATAAAAAAGTTATTTTCTTTTTACCCCTTTTAAAACATGTAAATATACATTTTGAATAAGGCTATGTTTGGCGCGGAGCTTTTTGAAGTTTTTTGGAGCAATGAGCGGTGAGCAATGAGTTTTTTGATTTTTATTGTTCGTTTGTCAAATGAGCAGTGAACTTTGCTATCTTTTAGGAAAGCTCATTTTTCTAATGCTTCTTTAAGAAGCTGTGAGTTGTGGCTACTGCTCACAGCTACAACTCACAGCTACTGATACTTTTACCAAACATACCCAAACAAAATACGTATGACAACCTTTTATCACTATGGTGCAATGCTTGTGTAACGCTGGTGAGCATACGACGGTGCACCTTATAAGCACCCAAAAGTTTTCTAACACCACCATAACGGGTGGTCTAAGACCAGGCGTAATGGTGGTTCTTACCACCCGTGATGCACCTCCATCGCCACCACTTTCGGTTTGGTTTGGTGGTGCAAACCATCCAATGAAGGGGCACTTTTTTATCTTTTCTGATTGCGAGTTCGATACATTTGTATAAAGTATAATATTTTTACGTGTTCGGTTAGATGGTAACCGCTACGTTTTTAAAGGTTATGGTAACACAGTGTTAAAGAAACTAATGTGACACTAGGGGTGAGCATCGGGACGAATCCCGACCCGTCCCGACTAATCCCGATACCGACAACGGGGAAAAACCCAAACCGACTCCCGACCCGATAATGGTCTCGACTCGTCCCGAACCCGATAATGGTCCCGAATCGTCCCGAATCTTGATTTTGGCTGTGTTTTCTCGGGACCATCCCGACTCCCGACCCGTCCCGAATCCCGATTACCAGGAAAACGCAAACCGACTCCCGACCCGATTACAGTCGAATCGGTATCGGGAAGGGAGTCGGGTGTCGGGATCGGGACGGGAGTCGGGTGTCGGTCGGGATTGCTCACCCCTATGTGACACTGAAATTTTTTTCCATAATACATGGGTAGAAACGTCATTTACAACAAACTTTCCCATTTTCTATGAAAAAAAAAAAATCAAAAATAAAGGAATATATCTTTATCTTATGCAAATATATACGAAATAAAATAAAAAAAATAAATAAATAGAGAAAGAGGGCTAAAATTAAACCTAACCGGTAGCGCCGTCCTGATCCACCACCACCACCAGATCCTCTCCGTCAACCACCGGTAACAACCTCCTTTAACGCCGTTAACTATACCGTTAGGTTTTCGTTATCTTCTATATGTATAATACATCGACTCACATAAGCTCAATCAATCAGTTAAATCGAACTTTTTATTAGCTACTTTATCATCTCGATTTGTTGAATATATGCTGTTTATAATCAATTGTGATCGGTTTGTTAGTTAGATAGATGAATGAATTTAGTTTTAGTGATTGATCTGATAGTTTGCTTAGTATTAGTGAGTTACGCGCATCGCGTTAAGTGAAATGAGCCTTTTTTTGGATAGATTGATGAAAAAATGAGGCTACTTTTGTAGAAATTTGAAAAGGCGAATGCGAGGCTATGTCTTTGCTAGGTAGTATGAATATAGTGTGTTTTGGATTAGGAAGAAACTCGACATGGATAGATTGGATAGAAATAAGGGTAGTTTTAAGCGTTAATTTGTAGAATTTGAAAAGGCGAAGGTATTTGCTAAGTAGTATGAATATAGTGTGATTTGAATTAGGGAGAAGTTTGACAAATATATGGCTCTTTTGTAGATGGTTTGTGTTGCGGAATCGTATGATAAATTGACTTCGCATGACCAGAAATGTTTGGCGCTTTTTTTGTTAGTTGCTGTAGCATTTCATATAGGCTGTTTTGTTTGTATATGTGTAAAAGAGATGGAACTACAAACGTTTGTTTGTGCTAAAGTAGTGGCCTATGGATTTTACTGATGAATTGAACAACTTAAAGATCATAAATATCCTCTGGATATGTATGTTGTTTAGACTTTAAAAGTATATAATTATATTTATAAACGTAAGAACATAATGTTTGGCATGTGATTGTCTCTAAGAAGTAGTGTTTGCTGAATTCTTGTGGTGCTTAAGCTTCTCTAAGATTATAGTTTAGTTTACTTACTGATTGCTTATGCGATGTCGTTAAGAAGTGTAGCAATTTTTGCTAACTTACGGGGATATAAATGAAGCATATATGTTTGTCCTAAGGAGAGGTGAATTAGTAGTTCTTCCTATGCTTAAAAATATTTCAAGGCGCTATTTGACTTTAATCGGAGATTTTTATTTCTGTCTATATTTTAGCAGTAGCTTGTACTTGTAAGGAGCAATATGGTATTTGCATGATCTCAATCAATTAGCGAGTCATTGCTGGATATAAATTACATGATGTTCTGAAGTTGTTTAACGTTTTACTTCATTTGGCCTTGTGAATGTATATTGCTTAAGCTTATAAGCATCAGCAGTTCCTAGCTATTTACATCTTTGTGATAAGCTACGGCAATCCTAGTGTTTTTTTAATCCTTAGTATATTGAAGCATTTTAAATATTATATTTTAACATATCTTTCTTTTGCTACTTTAGGCCTAGAATGACCATATGATTTTACGGAATTTTATAATATTTACTCTGCTACACAATCCTTAGTGTTTCATACCTTGATATTATATATACCAACTCGATACAACTATTTTACCTAAACCGTTTCCCAGAATCCCAGGTTTGCCGTTTGTAAAGCATTTTTCTGTTTATAGGACCACAAGCATGATATTACAATTTTTCTGTATTATTAGTTGCTTGTTATAGATCTCAACTAAGAACAAAGCTCGAGCATTAATATTACCTCATTAATTTTTAGCAACTTTGTCCGCATTTGAAATTAGAGATCGTTCTGACCTTGTTTTACTTATGAATGGGCTGATTAGCTTATGTTTTTTTCCGACCTGACGGGTCTGACTGTTGAATAAGAACATTTTGCTAAAAGGGTAAGGGGTTAAACAGGCTGAATAAGTGTAAGGTCATTCCAAAATATATTTGTCTTACAACCTACTTACATCTTTTATTCTAAAGTATTAGATTATTGTCGTAATAACATAGTTTTTATAAGCCATCAACTATTCTATAAAAAATGTGGCAAGATTATAGGTCAACCGACTTGGCCCATTCAAAAACATCCCACTTTGACCAGTTACTCGGCCTGATTGTTTTTGCCACCTCTATGAGAATTGACATATATGTTACTTTACTTGATGTGAGTTATGAACTACACTAATTTATAACCATTTTGGCAGCAGAAAATGATTGGGAAACCTGCAACAGCTGTTTTGTACTCCCTACTTAAAGATGGTGAGAAACGACCCTTTGAAGAAATTATAATCGATTTCACCTCCAAATTCCCCCGCTCTGTACACCTACAGGTCTGCTCTTCACTCGTCATTCTCTTGGAAGACACACCAAAATTTCTGAAATCCACTGAGCGTTTGGTTGCATTTGCATTAATTCATCACGCATATTCCTCCCTTCAATCATCCACCAATCCGTACCTTTCTTTGCTTATTAATACTGCAAGTGATGAAAAAACTGAAATTGCCGAACGGGCATTTATCCTTAATCTGCTAAGCACCAAAGAGTTTTTGAAGTTGTCAGCTGGAGATTTTATCAGTAAATTTGATCCTTCATCTCACAGTTTCCCATCACTCGATCAGCTACTACAGCAGTACCGTAACAAAACTCACCCGGAGCCATTCAATTGCTACTTCAAAAACGCAGCTATAAAAAATGTGATACCTGACCCGGATGTTCCTCGTGGGTGTGACATTAATTCCTCTGAGTTTGACATCCAGCCTGGAGCCAAACCCAAGATCGGATCCGGTGACAGAGACGAGTTGTTAACAGGCCTAATACAGACTTCATCATTGGAAGGGCTATTTCCTCACTGGACCAGACCCTGCCCTCCTAGACTCCCAGTACTAGAAGGTGAATTGGTTTGGGTTAACCCCAACAACACTCACGAACCACTTTGGGATTTTGGGATGTGTGCTGACACGAGCCGTGGAACAGCTGTTCGTGACCTGATTGTGAAAGCAATGAAAGGCCCGCTTGCTCCATCCCAACAAGAACAAGTTTTACTTGAGTTAACATCTGACCCGAAACTCGTGTATCACTGTGGATTAAATCCAAGAAAGCTACCTGAATTGGTGGAGAATAATCCCTTAATAGCTGTTGAAGTTTTAATCAAACTTATGAATTCACCTGAAATTTCTGAGTACTTCACAGTTCTTGTGAACATGGATATGAGTCTTCATTCAATGGAAGTAGTAAACCGGTTAACCACAGCTGTTGAGTTACCATCTGAGTTTGTGCATATGTACATAACCAACTGTATATCGTCTTGTGAGAACATCAAGGATAAGTACATGCAGAACCGGCTGGTGAGGCTTGTCTGTGTTTTCTTGCAGAGTTTGATCAGAAACAAAATTATCAATGTTCAAGATCTTTTCATTGAAGTTCAGGCGTTCTGTATTGAGTTTTCGCGGATCCGGGAAGCAGCAACTTTGTTTAGGCTTCTTAAAACCTTGGAATAGAATAATGATTTGTTCTTAGTTTGGTCTTTTTTGTTATGTCTCTCTTTTGTAGTTCTGCATAAAGATTTGTATTTTGGAAATGAATATTTTGGTAATGGGACTGGATAGTTGGTTCTTGTTATCTTTTTCCTAGAATCTTGAAATTAGTGATAATAGATATAACCAATATAATCTATTGTATGAGAACATTGTTGGATAATTGAGCAGGTATGCAACTTATGCCAAGTGTTTCTGTGTAAACTGTGAAATGGACTAAACATGTGTCACTGAGCTGTTGGATGGAATACATTTATAGAGCTTTTTANCGCATATTCCTCCCTTCAATCATCCACCAATCCGTACCTTTCTTTGCTTATTAATACTGCAAGTGATGAAAAAACTGAAATTGCCGAACGGGCATTTATCCTTAATCTGCTAAGCACCAAAGAGTTTTTGAAGTTGTCAGCTGGAGATTTTATCAGTAAATTTGATCCTTCATCTCACAGTTTCCCATCACTCGATCAGCTACTACAGCAGTACCGTAACAAAACTCACCCGGAGCCATTCAATTGCTACTTCAAAAACGCAGCTATAAAAAATGTGATACCTGACCCGGATGTTCCTCGTGGGTGTGACATTAATTCCTCTGAGTTTGACATCCAGCCTGGAGCCAAACCCAAGATCGGATCCGGTGACAGAGACGAGTTGTTAACAGGCCTAATACAGACTTCATCATTGGAAGGGCTATTTCCTCACTGGACCAGACCCTGCCCTCCTAGACTCCCTGTACTAGAAGGTGAATTGGTTTGGGTTAACCCCAACAACACTCACGAACCACTTTGGGATTTTGGGATGTGTGCTGACACGAGCCGTGGAACAGCTGTTCGTGACCTGATTGTGAAAGCAATGAAAGGCCCGCTTGCTCCATCCCAACAAGAACAAGTTTTACTTGAGTTAACATCTGACCCGAAACTCGTGTATCACTGTGGATTAAATCCAAGAAAGCTACCTGAATTGGTGGAGAATAATCCCTTAATAGCTGTTGAAGTTTTAATCAAACTTATGAATTCACCTGAAATTTCTGAGTACTTCACAGTTCTTGTGAACATGGATATGAGTCTTCATTCAATGGAAGTAGTAAACCGGTTAACCACAGCTGTTGAGTTACCATCTGAGTTTGTGCATATGTACATAACCAACTGTATATCGTCTTGTGAGAACATCAAGGATAAGTACATGCAGAACCGGCTGGTGAGGCTTGTCTGTGTTTTCTTGCAGAGTTTGATCAGAAACAAAATTATCAATGTTCAAGATCTTTTCATTGAAGTTCAGGCGTTCTGTATTGAGTTTTCGCGGATCCGGGAAGCAGCAACTTTGTTTAGGCTTCTTAAAACCTTGGAATAGAATAATGATTTGTTCTTAGTTTGGTCTTTTTTGTTATGTCTCTCTTTTGTAGTTCTGCATAAAGATTTGTATTTTGGAAATGAATATTTTGGTAATGGGACTGGATAGTTGGTTCTTGTTNCTGGAGCCAAACCCAAGATCGGATCCGGTGACAGAGACGAGTTGTTAACAGGCCTAATACAGACTTCATCATTGGAAGGGCTATTTCCTCACTGGACCAGACCCTGCCCTCCTAGACTCCCAGTACTAGAAGGTGAATTGGTTTGGGTTAACCCCAACAACACTCACGAACCACTTTGGGATTTTGGGATGTGTGCTGACACGAGCCGTGGAACAGCTGTTCGTGACCTGATTGTGAAAGCAATGAAAGGCCCGCTTGCTCCATCCCAACAAGAACAAGTTTTACTTGAGTTAACATCTGACCCGAAACTCGTGTATCACTGTGGATTAAATCCAAGAAAGCTACCTGAATTGGTGGAGAATAATCCCTTAATAGCTGTTGAAGTTTTAATCAAACTTATGAATTCACCTGAAATTTCTGAGTACTTCACAGTTCTTGTGAACATGGATATGAGTCTTCATTCAATGGAAGTAGTAAACCGGTTAACCACAGCTGTTGAGTTACCATCTGAGTTTGTGCATATGTACATAACCAACTGTATATCGTCTTGTGAGAACATCAAGGATAAGTACATGCAGAACCGGCTGGTGAGGCTTGTCTGTGTTTTCTTGCAGAGTTTGATCAGAAACAAAATTATCAATGTTCAAGATCTTTTCATTGAAGTTCAGGCGTTCTGTATTGAGTTTTCGCGGATCCGGGAAGCAGCAACTTTGTTTAGGCTTCTTAAAACCTTGGAATAGAATAATGATTTGTTCTTAGTTTGGTCTTTTTTGTTATGTCTCTCTTTTGTAGTTCTGCATAAAGATTTGTATTTTGGAAATGAATATTTTGGTAATGGGACTGGATAGTTGGTTCTTGTTTATAATCTATTGTATGAGAACATTGTTGGATACTTGAGCAGGTATGCAACTTATGCCAAGTGTTTCTGTGTAAACTGTGAAATGGACTAAACATGTGTCACTGAGCTGTTAGATGGAATACATTTAGCTTTTTTATCATCGCATCACTTATCACTGAAATTTGTATGGGCTTTGTAATGTATACATCTGCTAACAAACATGTATGTGTATTTTCTCTTTCTCTGTTTGTACACACACTGATCTGTATGCCTATGTGGCAATGTGCACACACATCTCCTCACTTGGTAGTGTCTGAGGCAACTGGCAACCATGTTTGTCAAATGAATCATTTGAATTTCATCTTTTTAGAAAATCTTTTATTTTGTTTCTTTTAGATACCTCAACAACTTTAACTTGTTAAATTGTGGCTCTAATCGAGCATTCAAATGTCCTGAGAGATTAAAAATGCAATCATGAATGTTGAATCATTAGAAAGTGTGTCGAGTTGTGACGAGTCTCAATCTGGGTCATCCCTCTATATGTTATTCTGCCTCACTATGGGCGAGCGTTTTCATTTGCCTAAAAATCATAGGAAAAACTCGGAAATGCATCAGGAATTGAGGATTGATTGACTAATTTGACCACAAAGTATGCATAGTAAGTAAATTGCGTAAGGGTTGCAAACAAAAGTTATAAAAGATCAAAAGCTTTTACTCCGTAGTTGTTTAAACTCAGTGATAAAAATGATTTAATGCTACTTTCTTTTGGGAAAAAGTCATATAAACTGAGTAGATTCATTTTTTCACTTGTAAAAACCGGTAAAACATATTCAAAATAATCTAAAAATTCTAACATTATATCTTACACTCAAGTCCATTCTTAGTNAAATACTAATTATTCATATTTTCGAGATAATCAAATTGCAATAAAATAAGGGTGATAATAGTCATTTTCCAGCACTTTGATATAGAAAAATATTTCTACAAGCACACTTTTGTATCCGTATTTTCGTTCATTCGAGTCACCGTACTATTTTTATGAGTTTTTACCCACTGCATTATCAAAATTTGTTAAGCAAGTAATTGTTGCATCAAAGTTAGCTAAGTGGGTATTAAACTTTACAAAACAATCATTTAGATCATTGTGGCAACCGGGTAACTCATATTAACTGGTTACTGATTCATTAGTGTCTATATATATGTCACGTAATCTAACACAACACTTAGCTAAATGACATAAGTGTTATTTTACCGGGAGTAACCCTTTTACCCAAATCTAACACAACACTTTAAACTCAATTTTATATGTTACTTTTATGACAATTTTTTTCCGTAAACAAGTGTTTTATAAAACTGACTTGAATGTGACATGTAAGATGATACGATACATGATCCAAACACTTTTATAAGAGTAATTGGTTGATACGAGGTATTCGGTTACGAAATAATCTATATGATTGGCCGGATTTGGGCCAGTGCAAAGTGACCAACTGCATAGAGCCCAAAATCCAACAAGGGCTCGTAATTGTCCGGTACTTGTATAATGTATACAAGCCCAATTACAATCCTAGTCCATGTATTTTTCTTTTACTTTTTTTTTCGGTAGCAAAGTCTATATATTAAAAATTGAAACGCTGAATTTAAACCTAAAAGCTGCAATTATAAAGTTTCAACAACCAGCGCTCCTCTCATCGCCACCGTCAACCACAAGGTAGATCATAATCAAACACGATCTAATGTTTTTTTATTTTTTTATAAAAACTAATAGAATGTATATTGATTAAATTTGTACATGTTGAAAATTGATGATACTGCATTTTTTGCTTTAGGTGTAGTTTTTGCATTTTTGCTATGTTTCAGTTTTAATTTTGCTCGTGACACACTATTTTATCATCAGTTTTATATATCTAGAATTAAATTTGTATATGCATATTGCTAGACTCGACGTTTAAGCCGAAGCAACTTTGTGTAGTGTACAGTCTACGTATTAATCATTCTAGGTGTCTACGTGTCATGTATACTGCATGCATGAAGTTAGTTACATACGCTGTTTTTGTTTGTGTATGTGTAAATAAATAGATGAATTGAACTATAAACATTTGGTTGTGTTATATAGTAGTGACCTATGGATTCTACTGATGATTTGAACTACTTAATTAAAGATCATAATTATCCTCCGGGTGTGTATCTTATTTAGAAAGATATAAGTATATAACGTCTGTTTGTTGTTATAGCTATATTTATAAACGTAATTTGGCATGTGTCTATCCTGAAGAAGTAGTGTTTGCTGATTTTTTGTGGTGCTTTACTTCTTGGATAATTCCATATATACCCAACTTAAACATCATAATTCCATAAGTTGGGTAAATATGGAATTGACCTAACTTCTTTAAGATTATAGTTTAGTTTCCACACTGAATGCTTATGTGATGTAGATCAATTTTTGGTAATGTACAGGAATAACTGAAGCATATATTTTTTTCCTAATTAAAGGCACTATCTGATTTTATCAGTTGGATGCATGTGTTGCTTTGGAAACCAAAGATTTTTATATTTGTCTATGCCGTGGCCATAATTTGTACTCATAAGGAGCAATTAATTAGTATTTGCATGATCTCAATAAATTAGTGAGTCATTACTCGATATAAATTACTATATGATGTTTTGAAATTGTATAATGTTTTAATTCATTCGGCCTTGTGAATGTATAGCTTATAAGCATTGTGAAAGCAATGAAAGACCCGCCTGCTACATCTCAACAAGAACAAGCTTTACATGAGTTAACATCTAACCCGGAGCCCGTGGATCACTGTGGATTAACTCCGAGTAAGCTGCCTGAATTGGTGGAGAACAATCCGTCAATAGCTGTTGAAGTTTTAATCAAACTTATGAATTCACCCGAAATTTCAGAGTACTTCACAGTTCTTGTGAACATGGATATGAGTATTAATGTAATGGATGTTGTAAGTCAGTTAACCACAGCTGGTGAGTTACCATCTGAGTTTGTGCATTCGTACATAACCAACTGTATATCGTCTATCAAGAACATCAAGGATATATATATGCAGAACCGGTTTGCGAGGCTTTTGTGTGTCTTGTTGCAGAGTTTCATCAGAAACAAAGTTCTCAATGTTCAAGATCTTTTCATAGAAGTTGAGGCGTTCTGTATTGAGTTTCAACGGATCCGGGAAGCAGCAACTTTGTTTAGGCTTCTTAAAACCTTGGAATAGAATAATGATTTGTTCTTAGTTTGGTCTTTTTTGTTATGTCTCTCTTTTGTAGTTCTGCATAAAGATTTGTATTTTGGAAATGAATATTTTGGTAATGGGACTGGATAGTTATCTTTTTCCTAGAATCTTCAAATTAGTAGTATAATAGATTTAATCAATATAATCTATTGTATGAGAACATTGTTGGATAATTGAGCAGATATACAACTTATGCCAAGTGTTTCTGTGTCACTGAGCTGTTGGATGGAATACATTTGGCTTTTTATTATGGCATCACTGATCACTGAAATTTGTATACATATCTGTTAACAAACATGTATGTGTATTTTCTCTTTTCTGTTTGTATACACACTGATCTGTATGACTATGTGGCAATGTGCACACACATCTCTTCTTACTTGGTAGTGTGTATTGAGGCAGTGAGGCAACTGGCAACCTTGCATGTTTGTTAACTGAATTATTTGAATGTCATCTTTTAAGAAACTGTTTTATTTTGTTTCTTTTAGATAATTACTCGTGCAACTGCTTTCATATGATCTTGATTCATGCGAGTTAACATATGAGATCATTGTTAAAACATAAGTTTTGAATTTATAAACTTTTTTCAGTTTCAACAGCTTTAACTTGTTAAATTGTGGCTAAAATCGAGCATTCAAATGTCTGAGAGATAAAAAATGCAATCATGAATGGTGAATCATTAGAAAGTGTGTCGAGTAGTGACGAGTCTCAATCTGGGTCATCTCTCATGATTCACCATTTTCGTTAATTTGAGTCACTGTATTATTTGAGTCACTGTCAATTATATGTGAAAGAGGCTTTGCCAGAGCCGGAGTTGCTGGCTGGAGCACTTGAAGAGGAGGTGGACTGGTAGAAGAAAGAGAAAGTGAGAGACTGTGTGCAGCTTGAACGTGAACTTCTGTGAATGTGAAGGTTTTTGTAGATCAAACACTGTGTTTAAGAACAGTGGTTTTTAGCCTAAAATTCACTATGCTTAAAAACACGAAAACAACATCTGGCCAATGTTAGTATTTAATAAATAAATTTGAGTGATTGCATCTTCGATCAAGTGATGTACGTTACAAGTTTTGTATTTGCCACGGGCATTGCAAATTCTAAAAAACTTAGATACCCGTTGATAATTATCCAAATACACTTAGCCGAACAATGTTTCAATTTAACTCGTCTTACTATTTTACTATGTCATCGACACAAACGTCTTTTTGAAGCCAAGAAAGAGAGGGTTTTTTATGAAATGTATATGTCTTGGCTTTGATACCAACTCGATCACTAGTCGCAGAAAAACCTGAACTTGCCATGAGGTGTTGTCTTTGAGAAGAGTCACATCATGTATAATATACACTACGGGTTATGATTGCCGGTCAACATTTTTGTGAATGGTGGAAGCGGAAAAGGTTAAAGTAAAAACATGCAGTTAGGACAAATTACTCGTTGAACTTTGACCACATCCAACTCGAGCTTCCACTATGAAAAAGGTGAAAAAGTTCTAAGATATATTCGGTGCATTATATTTTGTTGGGGTATATAAATGCACTAACACATTAAAATAGCGTCCAATAATTTTATACAAGACTATTTCAATTCAAACCAGAAATCTCACTCCATGTCTCGAATTCCAGAACTAAACCACCTCCAACTTCCACTAAATGACATCATATCGGCCACCAACAACTTCTCGGAGCGAAATTACGTCGGTCGTGGTGGATTTGGCAGGGTCTATAAAGGTCAACTTCAGCCAAGTGGTATCACTGTTGCTGTAAAGCGGTTAGACACGAGGTTTGGACAAGGAGAAAATGAGTTCTTAAAGGAGATCCTCATGCTTGCTAGTTACAAACATGAGAATCTAGTGTCTCTTGTTGGTTTCTGTGACCAAGGTCAAGAGAAAATTCTTGTTTACAAGCATGAGGATAACGGAAGCCTCGACAAACATCTAGCATCCACAAACCTCACATGGGAGCAACGTCTTCGAATATGTCTTGGTGCAGCTTGTGGACTTGATTATCTTCATAATGGTGTTGGTGAAGGGCACAGGGTGGTACACCGCGACATAAAAAGCTCTAACATTTTGTTAGATGCTAACTGGAAAGCAAAGATTTCAGATTTCGGGTTATCTAAATTTGCTCCCAAAAATCAACAGTTCACTTTTCTTGTCACTAATGCTTGTGGCACGATCGGGTATCTTGATCCAGATTATACGAAGACGGGGGTACTTACAAAAGAATCTGATGTGTATTCTTTTGGAATTGTATTATTTGAAGTCTTGTGTGGGAGGCTTGCAATGGTCTATCAATATGAAGACGAGCGCAGGTTTCTATATTGGTGGGTGAAACTTAATGATAAAAACAAAAAGTTACAGCAAATCATCATACCCTTTCTTCGAGAGCAAATGAAGCCAAATTCCATCAGTGTATTCTTTAAAATTGCTTTGCAATGCCTGGATGATAAGAGACAACAACGACCAACGATGAGAAAAGTTGTTAAGGAGCTTGAAACTGCATTAGAAGCACAACTTGTAAGTTATTATCATTTCGTAAATATGTCTTCTAACATTGGTGGTACACATCGTCCTGCACATTTTATTGGGGACGAAAATATGGTTTTGCGTGCTCGATCCTGTTAGATCCTTGGTAAAAACTAGTTTGTTTATTTCGATGTGGTTTAATATATATTGTTTGACCGAAAACACATAAAAATGACTTTGCATGAATGTAGGTCCAATGATGGTGTTGAAGGTTTTCTTATTGGTTTCTTTTTCTTTTGATTCAAGTTTTCTCTATCAGGGAAGGATGTATACCGCAAGAGTTTTCTCAAAGGGCCAACACATCCCAAATGTGAAGTCTGCTTTCAATATGTAATGATCTAATCATATTTTAGCTACCTTTACATTGACGATTGATATTAAAATGCTAAACTTTGAATCTAACTTTTGTTAAAGATTCCAGCAAATGGAGCTGGACTGATTGAGTATCGATGCCACCCATTCTGGTCCCAGAAATATTGTGCCGCACATGAGCATGATAACACAACACGATGCTGTAGTTGTGAACGATTAGAGGTACTGATTCTGAAATCTTTTTAGAATATTTGTTTGGGTAACCAAGGGTTCCTACCTTTTGATCGACTAATCCTCGGGGTTTGAACCCACCGCCACATCTAGATTCAAACCAGGTAAAGCCCTCCATTTTCAGGAGGTTGGCGTGGCCACTTCAAGGTTGTTTGCACCTAGCAGGAATTCAACTTGAGACCTCACACATTTTAGAGTGATAGTCACAAGCACTTTTTGCCACTAGGCCACCCTTCACTGGTTTGTATAATATTTTATCTAATTAAGTATCAAATCAATTTATTTGATGTTTCAATCTTTTTGTTTGTAAGTCTGCGAATGCAAGATACGTATCTTTGGGAGATGGGCGGAGTTTATGTTTAGAATGCAAGGAATCCGCGATAATGGATCCTGGTGACTGCCAACCACTTTACTACACTATTAGGGACTACTATGAAGGAATGAACATGAGAATTGATCAACTAATTCCGATGTTCCTAGTCGAAAGACAAGCCCTTCATGGAGCAATTGTTGGGGAGAAACACGTAAAAGATTGTTTCTTTTTCCAGTTATTATTGTTTTTCAGCTTCAAAATTTCTGATCCAGATATACTCCGTATCTTCTTTTCAGGGCTTTCATCACATGCCTGAGATACGGGGTCTTTGCCTTTCTGAGGAGCAGACTGTTGCAAGTGTAAGTTCTTTTTTGTTCTTTCCCAATCGATCTTTCTTCATCACTTGGTGTGTATGATCAGATGATCATATATTCTATTATTTCTGAGTTACAGATACTCAAAAGGCCTAAAAGTGGGGGTCATAGGTTAATAGGAAGGAAAACCCAACCTCAGAAATTGACACGAAGATGTGAAGTTACAGCCATTCTTGTTCTTTATGGTCTCCCGAGGTAAAGTTGGATGTTTTTCTTCCCTTTTCTTTGAACAGTGGACGCTATCTTTTGAAACAAAGTGACACGAAATCATATTGCAGATTACTAACCGGCGCCATTCTTGCTAACCAGTTAATGCATGCTTGGTTACGTCTTAAAGGTAACTAGACACGTTTGTCCTTAAAGGAAACTTAGGAACATTCATCTTTATGCTCATAATAAGGTTATATTTCATGGTATGGATAGGCTATCGAAACTTAAATCCCGAGGTAGAAGAAGGTATATGTCAGATGCTTTCATATATGTGGCTTGAAAATGAGGTCATGCCCGGATCAACCTCATCAGGCCCCTCCTCATCTTCTTCAGTTTCAAAGAAAGGGGGAAAGTCAAGGGTCGAGAATAAACTCGGTGAGTTCTTCATGCATCAAATAGCTCATGATGCTTCCCCAGTTTATGGAGGAGGATTCCGAGCTGCTAATGCAGCCGTGAATACATACGGCCTGCGTCGTACACTTGATCACATTCACCTAACTGGAAGCTTTCCCTTGTAATTTATAAGACTGAGTTAAAAGTGACGTGTAAGATGACACGATGCATGATCTTGACACTTTTATAAGGGTAATTGGTTGATACAAGGTATCCAATTATGATATAATCTATATGATTTTCATGGTTGATTTGGGCCTGTGCAAAGTGACCGACTGCACAGGACCCAAAATCCAATAAGGGCTCATGATTGTCCAATACTTGTATAGTGTATAAAAGGCCCAATTATTCCATGTTTTTCTTTTGTTTGGCGGTAGCAAAGTCTATATATTAAAAAGGGAAAATTACCACATCACTAGAGTAGTTTATGCGAAGGATTGCATCAACATAGTAAGGAGCGAAAGAAAGATGATCATATTAAACCAACACATTTACATCTATACTATTTTGTGACAGCCCGGTAATTTTTAGACTTAATTATACACTGCGTTACGAATGAAATGAATAACTGAGAACTAGAGAACCACTTTAGATTATACGAGGTTTGAACGTTGAATACTATTATTTGATATTTGTATTTGCCCCGTAGAACATGAGTTTAAGCACAACGCGAATCGGCACAACCGAACCTAATAATACGAGAGATATTGATTTTTGACGTGTTAAACAAATATAGACGTATTTTATAGCCATTTTTAACAGAAAAATGAATTTAAAAATATTGGCTCAACTTAAAACGCCTCACAAGCATTTTTGCTACGCTAAACGAGCCCGAGAATCAACATGATAAAAGATAACAAAATTTCACTATTAGCCCTTAGACTAGTATTACACCGCGCCCCCCTCCCTTTTTATAATCGATAACTTTTGGCACAAGGGTAATATAAAAACCATCATTTGTCACAAACCCTAACCCTAAGTTAATATAACTCCCTCCTCCTCTTGATAACCGGCTGCCACCACCCACGGCCGCCGCCACCACTATGGAGCTCCACCATTGTCAACACCACGACTACCAACATTTTCACCTTCACCCATCACCTCCTCACTCCTTTTGTTCCTGCAGCTGTTCACTACCGATTCATTAATGTGTATATATATGTCATGTAATCTAACACAACACTTAGATTACATGACATAAGTGTTGTTTTACCGGGAGTAACCTTTTTACCTAAATCTAAAGCAACACTTTAAACTCATTTTTATAAGTCACTTTTTTCTGACAGCTTTTTCCGTAAACAAGTGTTTTATAAAACTGACTCGAAAGTGACGTGTAAGATGATACGATACATGATCCAAACACTTTTATAAGAGTAATTGGTTGATACGAGGTATTCGGTTGCGAAATAATCTAAATATGATTAGCCGGATTTGGGCCAGTGCAAAGTGACCAACGGCACAGATCGAGCCCAAAATCCAATAAGGGCTCATAATTATCTAGTACTTGTATTGTGTATAAAAGCCCAATTACAATCCTAGTCCATGTCCATCTGTCCATGTATTTTTCTTGTTCGGTAACAAAGTCTATATAGTAATAAAAATTGAAACGCTGAATTTAAACCTAAAAGCTGAAATTATAAAGTTTCAACAACCAGCGCTCCTCTCATCGCCACCGTCAACCACAAGGTACATCATAATCAAACACGACCTAATGTTTTTTATTTTTCATAAAAACTAATAGAATGTATATTGATGAAATTTGTACATGTTGAAAATTGATGATACTGCATTTTTTGCTTTAGGTGTAGTTTTTGCATGTATACTTGTTTTTTGCTATGTTTCAGTTTTAATTTTGCTCGTGACACACTATTTTATCATCAGTTTTATATTTCTAGAATTAACTCACTATATAGCTGGTATGCATATTGCTAGACTCGATGTTTAAGCCGAAGCAACTTTGTGTAGTGTACAGTGTACGTATTAATCATTCTAGGTGTCTACGTGTCGTGTATACTGCATACATGAAGTTAGTTACATAGGCTGTTTTTGTTTGTATATGTGTAAATAAAGAGATGAACTATAAACATTTGGTTGTGTTATAGTAGCGACTTTACTGATGACTTGAACAACTTAAAGATCATAAATATCCTCCGGATGTGTATCTTATTTACAAAGATATAATGTTGGTTTTTTGTTATAGCTATATTTATAAACTTAATTAAGAGCATCATGTTTGGCATGTGTCTGTTAACTTCTTTAAGAATATAGTTTAGTTTACACACTGAATGCTTATATATGTGATGTAGATCAATTTTTGGTAACGTATGGGGATAACTGAAGCATATATTTTTTTTCCTGATTAAAGGCACTATCTGATTTTATCAGTTGGATGCATGTGTTGCATTGGAAACCAAAGATTTTTATTTTTGTCTACGCCGTGGCCATAATTTGTACTCGTAAGGAGCAATTTAGTATTTGCATGATCTCAATAAATTAGTGACTCACTACTGGATATAAGTTATATATATGATGTTTTGAAATTGTGTAATGTTTTAATTCATTCAGCCTTGTGAATGTATAGCTTATAAGCATTGTGAAAGCAATGAAAGGCCCGCCTGCTACATCTCAACAAGAACAAGCTTTACATGAGTTAACATCTAATTACCCGGAGCCCGTGAATCACTGTGGATTAACTCCGAGTAAGCTGCCTGAATTGGTGGAGAACAATCCCTCAAAAGCTGTTGAAGTTTTAATCAAACTTAAGGATTCACCCGAAATTTCCGAGTACTTCACAGTTCTTGTGAACATGGATATGAGTATTAATGTAATGGATGTTGTAAGCCAGTTAACCACAGCTGGTGAGTTACCATCTGAGTTTTTGCATTCATACATAACCAACTGTATATCGTCTATCAAGAACATCAAGGATATATATATGCAGAACCGGTCTGCGAGGCTTTTGTGTATCTTGTTGCAGAGTTTGATCAGAAATAAAGTTATCAATGTTCAAAATCTTTTCATTGAAGTTGAGGCGTTCTGTATTGAGTTTCAACGGATCAGGGAAGCAGCAACTTTGTTTAGGCTTCTTAAAACCTTGGAATAGAATAATGGTTTGCTCTTAGTTTGGTCTTTTTTAGTTATGTCTCTCTTTTGTAGTTCTGCATAAAGATTTGTATTTTTGAAATGAATGTTTTGGTAATGGGACTAGATAGGTGGTTCTTGTTATCTTTTTCCTAGAATCTTGAAATCAGTTACAATGATATAACCAGTATAATCGATTATATGAGAAAATTGTTGGATAATTGAGCAGATAACTTATGCCAAGTGTTTTTGTGTAAACTGTGAAATGGACTAAACATGTGTCACTGAGCTGTTGGATGGAATACATTTAGCTTTTTATAATGGCATCACTTTATCACTGAAATTTGTATGGGCTTTGTGCCTTTGTAATGTATACATCTGCTAACAAACATATATGTGTATTTTCTCTTTTTCTGTTTGTACACACATAGTATGTGGTAATTAATGTGCACACGCATCTCTTCTAGCTTGGTAGTGTGTATTGAGGCAGTGAGGCAACTGGCAACCATGTTTATTAACTGAATTATTTGAATGTCATCTTTTAAGAAAATGTTTTATTTTGTTCCTTTTAGATAATTCTCGTGCAACCTTTCATATGATCTTGATTCATTCGAGTTAACATATGAGATCATTGTTTAAACATAAGTTTAGAATTTATAAACTTTTTTCAGTTTCAACAGCTTGTTAAATTGTGGCTAAAATCGAGCATTCAAATGTCCGAGAGATAAAAAATGCAATCATGAATGGTGAATCATTAGAAAGTGTGTCGAGTTGTGAGTGTAACGAGTCTCAATCTGGGTCATCTCTCATGATTCACCATTTTCGTTAATTTGAGTCACTGTTAAGTATCTGTGAAAGAGGCTTTGCCAGAGCCGGAGTTGCTGGCCGGAGCAGTTGAAGAGGAAATGGACTGGTAGAAGAAAGAGAAAGTGAGAGGCTGTGTGCTGCTTGAATGTGAACTTTTGTGAATGTGAAGGTTTTTGTAGATCAAACATTGTGTTTAAGAACAGTGGTTTTTAGCCTAAAATTCGATCACTATGCTTAAAAACATGAAAACAACATCTGACGAATGTTAGTATTTATTAAATAAATTTGAGTGATTGCATCTTCGTTAGTGGCGTAGCCAAATGGGGTGTAGGGTAGGCCATGGCCAACCTATAAGCCCATGAAATCCTTATATATTTTGTACATATATGCCAATTTTAACTACAAAACCCCCAAAAAATTAATTAAGGCCTATAACTAATCTTTTCCAATGATAGTTCATATGTTTTTTTTACATTGATGGTGCTTTTAAAATGTCTAAAAATTCACAATTACTGTAAAGATTACTCTATTTTGAGTTTTTAATTTTCGTTAGTGTGTCGAAAATTATTTGGCCCACCCAAAAGTAAAATCTTGGCTACGCCATTTCTTCGTGTGATGTACGTTACAAGTTTTGTATTTGCCACGGGCATTGCAAATTCTAAAAAACTTAGATACACGTTGATAATTATCCAAATACACTTAGCCGAACAATGTTTCAATTTAACTCGTCTTACTATTTTACTATGTCATCGACACAAACGTCTTTTTGAGGCCAAGAAGAGAGGTTTTTTTATGAAATGTATATGTCTTTGATCCCAACTCGATCTCTAGTCGCAGAAAAACCTGAACTTGCATGAGGTGTTGTCTTTGAGAAGAGTCACATCATGTGTAATATACGCTACGGGTTATGATTGCCCGTCAACATTTTTGTGAATGGTGGAAACGGAAAAGGTTAAACAAAAAACATGCAATAATTAGGACAAATTACTCGTTGAACTTTGACCACCTCCAACTCGAGCTTCCACTATGAAAAAGTTGAAAAAGTTCTAAAGATATATTCGGTGCATTATATTTTGTTGGGGTATACCGTATATGCACTAACACATTAAAATAACATCCAATAATTTTATACAAGTTGTTCAAAAAAAAATAAATAAATAAAATACAAGACTATTTCATAATTTCAATTCAAACCAGAAATCTCATCCCATGTCTCAAATTCCAGAACTAAACCACCTCCAACTTCCACTAAATGGCATCATGTCAGCCACCAACAACTTCTCGGAGCGAAATTACGTCGGTCGTGGTGGATTTGGCAGGGTCTATAAAGGTCAACTTCAGCCAAGTGGTATCACTGTCGCTGTAAAGCGGTTAGACACGAGGTTTGGACAAGGAAAAAATGAGTTCTTAAAGGAGATCGTCATGCTTGCTAGTTACAAACATGAGAATCTAGTGTCTCTTGTTGGTTTCTGTGACCAAGGTCAAGAGAAAATTCTTGTTTACAAGCATGAGGATAACGGAAGCCTCGACAAACATCTAGCATCCACAAACCTCACATGGGAGCAACGTCTTCGAATATGTCTTGGTGCTGCTCGGGGACTTGATTATCTTCATAGTGGTGTTGGTGAAGGGCACAGGGTGGTACACCGCGACATAAAAAG
Organism: Artemisia annua; assembly: GCA_014162995.1. Taxonomy (NCBI): domain Eukaryota; kingdom Viridiplantae; phylum Streptophyta; class Magnoliopsida; order Asterales; family Asteraceae; genus Artemisia; species Artemisia annua. The sequence goes on along the minus strand of LBNU01037447.1, from coordinate 871 downwards.
CTCTAACATTTTGCTAGATGCCAACTGGAAAGCAAAGATTTCAGATTTCGGGTTATCTAAAGTTGCTCTCAAAAATCAACAGTTCACTTTTCTTGTCACCAATGCTTGTGGCACGATGGGGTATCTTGATCCAGATTATACGAAGACGGGGGTACTTACAAAAGAATCTGATGTGTATTCTTTCTGAATTGTATTATTTGAAGTCTTGTGTGGGAGGCTTGCAATGGTCTATGAATATGAAGACGAGCGTAGGTTTCTATCTTCGTGGGTGAAACTTAATGATAAAAACAAAAAGTTACAGACAATCATCATCCCCTTTCTTCGAGAGCAAATGAAGCCAAATTCCATTAGTGTATTCTTTAAAATTGCTTTGCGATGCCTGAATAATAAGAGACAACAACGACCAACGATGAGAAAAATTGTTAAGGAGCTAGAAACTGCATTAGAAGCACAACTTGCAAGTTATTATCATTTCGTAAATCGGTTTTTTAACATTGGTGGTACACATCGCCCTGCACATTTTATTGGGGACGAAAATATGGTTCGTGCTCCTATTAGATCCTTGGTAAATACTAGTTTGTTTATTTCGATGTGGTTTAATATATATTGACCGAAAACACATAAAAAAACTTTGCGTGAATGTAGGTCCAATCACGGCTATGTGGTGGCTGCAATCGCGATATTGTTAATGGAAATTACTTATCACGCATGGGGACCTTTTTCCACCCCGAGTGCTTTTGTTGCCGTGCTTGTCGTTACCCAATCACAGAACACGAGGTAAATTTTTACTTTTTTTTGTTGTCATCTCCATTTGGTTTTTGAAGTCCAGTGATGGTATGGAATGATTTCTTATTGGTTTTTTTTTTTTTTT
>LBNU01037444.1:15056-33206 GCA_014162995.1 Artemisia annua | reverse complement strand
TACTAGTGGTCATGGCCCGCCCAATGGGCGGGCATGCTTTGTGGTTTGCACGAATCATGTGATTTTTTTTTGCGTGCATTTGTAATGTTTGCAATACGATTAATGTGTGCGAAGATATATGTGTGCGAAGGTATTTTTTGGCAAAGTAACAATATGTAAGCGATCATCAGTACGCTTTAAGTTACATAGGATATAAAGCATTTTGCATATGCAACAACACACTTCCAGAGCAAATATCTACATACGTGCGATTAGGGTACTACCTTTTCATAATATGTACAAAGTGCAACTATTTCACTAATCTCATGATTACCTGAACTTTTCAATATAACGAAGATTAGTTGTATAATCTGATATAGTGAAATTAAAATCACACAACTCAGTTTGGTGTCCTTGAAGCAGGCGGGATTTAGATTTGCACACTTGACGGCTTGTCGCTTATTCAAAAAAGTTGTCGCAAACACGTTAAATTAACAAAAAATTAAATTAATTAATACATAACAAATGTGGAATGCAAAGCAACCCACTATGTGGATGCAGTAAGCAACTCTGTTAGAGTGAAATCAAATCCACCACGGAAATGAACCAAGTCTCTACCCATACCCTACATCAACTATTGACCCAATTGTGCCAACTCGTGTGCTGACTACTCTGTTGACATTCACACCCACGGGGTCACTTCTCACAAAACAAAGTGGTATTAACTTGTTAAGTCTCCACTCTTTAGCAGTAAAGAATGACCATAACTTGTTGCTCACTTTTGTGTTTGTAGCAGACTGATCCATCTTTTCTTAAAACATAACACAAAAATCACAACAAATAAACTTCAACCATTCAACCGTGGCCTGCAATTTGATTTTCTTAAAACAATGAATCTCCAATAATGAAACTCATAATAGAATCTTGAATAACAGTAAAGAATGTATTTGATGACTAATGCATCAATAAGTAAGCAATAACTCCAACTCAATTGAAAGTTTTCATGTACTTCTTTTACGACCATTTTGGATTAAAAAAATAGGTATCACAATTTAAGATAATCATATGTCCTGATGAAGTTCGAACCTTGATGGTCTCCTTGCTTTTACTTGGCTGTCAAGTGTTTCCGTCATCGGCTGCAATCAGTTCTACAAACTTAAACCTCACATAGTATATCTATGAAAGGCAATGGTCAGTCTGCTCTGGTACATGACTGTGGTTGATAATGTAACCAATGCCAAATGCAAACTTTAATCAGATAAGAGTTTCTGATTAAACTAAGCCTACCTTTTCTCATGCAGCCTCTTCCATAGGATGNCTTTTCTCATGCAGCCTCTTCTATAGAATGAGTTTTTATTATAATGGCTCGTCCTTGCTTTGCATTTTTAATAATGTCCCAAAAATGTCTTCGAGTTATCGGGTCCATACTGGTCATCTGAAAGATATACTGAGTTAGACCAGATGGAGAATAGAAAACAAGAAAATAGCTTTAAAAGATAACAAATCAAATAGTTCAAGCTGGTTTGCAAGTCATCCAAGGTGTAAAGTTAATTCATATATATATACAGTAAAAAGTCCGTTCGGCACGTATTAGAAATGGCCGGTTTTAACCCAAACCCTTTCCCAAAACACCTAAAGTTTGTCCATTTTTTAGCCACCAAAGATGGACATCAAACTCAATACATTCTCACTGATGTTTAATCTAAATCGATCTTCATTTCAGATTAAAGTTAAGTATGAGAGTTCAGCTATTTAGAAGTGATGATATAATTACCTGAAATTCCAATATCACAGTAAAAAATAGAGCCTCCAACAGCAGCAACAATGCACGCAATGATGACATATGTTGCAACTTTGCCTTGATATTGTTCTGCTCTATCCTTTACCACTCATGATGGCGCAAAACCTCTACAAAGTGTGTGGGCCTTCACAATAAATAAGGAATGCATCTGGAAACGATGGTTGACAGCATAGTTGAATGTACCGGGACATAAACCTATTGAAATACCTACTGCATATGACATACCTGTGTGTGAGGTTGATGATCCTGATCATTGCGCACCTCGTCTTTCTGGAGCTACAGATGGTCGTATTCTTGTTCTAGAAGGCGTGTCGGACTGGGGCTGTTAATTTGTGGTGCAAACGGCTCTATAAAGTGAATAGGTTCAGAGATTTGGTAAGATGACACTTGATAGTGTCCCATTGTTTTAGAGTGTATAGTCAATTTCAGATACCATTGTGCAACTTATGAAACTATGTGTGAGACAAATAGTTGGCGTTGAATTTACCTGTACGCAAGGGCATTGTTGTCGTTGATGGTATAGGCTGCGTTCCTGCTACGGACGTGTGTGAGAGTCCAGTTGCGTGTGCATCAACTGCTGGTGTACTTCCAGTATCGGGTTCTGAATTGCCTATAGTTGTAGCCACATAAGTTGGTTAATGAGGAAGTCTCCAACGGTGGATAAACAAAGGAATCAAATATTTTCAAACAACCCGCAGACATGTTTGGTTGCACCCCTGTAGGTGTACGTCGGGTTTGTGCGCCTGATGTTTGCGGATGCCCGATTGTGTGTGCAGTATCTGCTCGTGGGTCGAGAAATCCTGCAATGACAAAAACATAAGCACTTTATTGATGATAAACAAATTTTAGCATCAACAAATGTTAAAACACAATAGCATCATGAAAGAAGACTGACCTTTAATATAATTTCGGGAACTTCGATGTCGTGCCCCCATGTTAGAAAAAATATCTACATACGTGCGATTAGGGTACTATCTTTTCATAATATGTACAAAGTGCAACTATTTCACTAATCTCATGATTACCTGAACTTTTCAATATAACGAAGATTAGTTGTATAATCTGATATAGTGAAATTAAAATCACACAACTCAGTTTGGTGTCCTTGAAGCAGGCGGGATTTAGATTTGCACACTTGACGGCTTGTCGCTTATTCAAAAAAGCTATCGCAAACACGTTAAATTAACAAAAAATTAAATTAATTAATACATAACAAATGTGGAATGCAAAGCAACCCAATATGTAGATGCAGTAAGCAACTCTGTTAGAGTGAAATCAAATCCACCACGGAAATGAACCAAGTCTCTACCCATAACCTACATCAACTATTGACCCAACTGTGCCAACTCGTGTGCTGACTACTCTGTTGACATTCACACCCACGGGGTCACTTCTCACAAAACAAAGTGGTATTAACTTGTTAAGTCTCCACTCTTTAGCAGTAAAGAATGACCATAACTTGTTGCTCACTTTTGTGTTTGTAGCAGACTGATCCATCTTTTTCTTAAAACATAACACAAAAATCACAACAAATAAACTTCAACCATTCAACCGTGGCCTGCAATTTGATTTTCTTAAGACAATGAATCTCCAATAATGAAACTCATAATAGACTCTTGAATAACAGTAAAGATTGTATTTGATGACTAATGCATCAATAAGTAAGCAATAACTCCAACTCAATTGAAAGTTTTCATGTACTTCTTTTACAACAATTTTGGATTAAAAAAATAGGTTTCACAATTTAAGATAATCATATGTCCTGATGAAGTTCGAATCTTGATGGTCACCTTGCTTTTACTTGGCTGTCAAGTGTTTCCGTCATCGGCTGCAATCAGTTCTACAAACTTAAACCTCACATAGTATATCTATGAAAGGTAATGGTCAGTCTGCTCCGGTACATGACTGTGGTTGATAATGTAACCAATGCTAAATGCAAACTTTAATCAGATAAGAGTTTCCGATTAAACTAAGCCTACCTTTTCTCATGCAGCCTCTTCCATAGGATGACTTTTTATTATAATGGCTTGTCCTTGCTTTGCATTTTTAATAATGTCCCAAAAATGTCTTCGAGTTATCGGGTCCATACTAGTCATCTGAAAGATAAATTGAGTTAGACCAGATGGAACCTCACATAGTATATCTATGAAAGGCAATGGTCAGTCTGCTCCGGTACATGACCGTGGTTGATAATGTAACCAATGCCAAATGCCAACTTTAATCAGATAAGAGTTTCCGATTAAACTAAGCCTACCTTTTCTCATGCAGCCTCTTCTATAGAATGAGTTTTTATTATAATGGCTCGTCCTTGCTTTGCATTTTTAATAATGTCCCAAAAATGTCTTCGAGTTATCGGGTCCATACTGGTCATCTGAAAGATATACTGAGTTAGACCAGATGGAGAATAGAAAACAAAAAAATAGCTTTAAAAGATAACAAATCAAATAGTTCAAGCTGGTTTGCAAGTCATCCAAGGTGTAAAGTTAATGCATATATATATGTAGTAAAAAGTCCGTTTGGCACGTATTAGAAATGGCCGGTTTTAACCCAAACCCTTTCCCAAAACACCCAAAGTTTGTCTATTTTTTAGCCACCAAAGATGGACATCAAACTCAATACATTCTCACTGATGTTTAATCTAAATCGATCTTCATTTCAGATTAAAGTTANCATATATATATACAGTAAAAAGTCCGTTCGGCACGTATTAGAAATGGCCGGTTTTAACCCAAACCCTTTCCCAAAACACCTAAAGTTTGTCCATTTTTTAGCCACCAAAGATGGACATCAAACTCAATACATTCTCACTGATGTTTAATCTAAATCGATCTTCATTTCAGATTAAAGTTAAGTATGAGAGTTCAGCTATTTAGAAGTGATGATATAATTACCTGAAATTCCAATATCACAGTAAAAAATAAAGCCTCCAACAGCAGCAACAATGCACACAATGATGACATATGTTGCAACTTTGCCTTGATATTGTTCTGCTCTATCCTTTACCACTCCTGATGGCGCAAAACCTCTACAAAGTGTGTGGGCCTTCACAATAAATAAGGAATGCATCAGGAAACGATGGTTGACAGCATAGTTGAATGTACCGGGACATAAACCTATTGAAATACCTACTGCATATGACATACCTGTGTGTGAGGCTGATGATCCTGATCATTGCGCACCTCGTCTTTCTAGAGCTACAGATGGTCGTATTCTTGTTCTGGAAGGCGCTGTCGGACTGGGGCTGTTAATTTGTGGTTCAAACGGCTCTATAAAGTGAATAGGTTCAGAGATTTGGTAAGATGACACTTGATAGTGTCCCATTGTTTTAGAGTGTATAGTTAATTTCAGATACCATTGTGCAACTTATGAAACTATGTGTGAGACAAATAGTTGGCGTTGAATTTACCTGTATGCAAGGGCATTGTTGTCGTTGATGGTATAGGTTGTGTTCCTGCTACGGACGTGTGTCAGAGTCCAGTTGCGTGTGCATCAACTGCTGGTGTACTTCCAGTATCGGGTTCTGAATTGCCTATAGATGTAGCCACATAAGATGGTTAATGAGGAAGTCTCCAACGGTGGATAAACAAAGGAATCAAATATTTTCAAACAACCCGCAGACATGTTTGGTTGCACCCCTGTAGGTGTACGTCGGGTTTGTGCGCCTGATGTTTGCGGATGCCCAATTGTGTGTGCAGTATCTGCTCGTGGGTCGAGAACTCCTGCAATGACAAAAACATAAGCACTTTATTGATGATAAACAAATTTTAGCATCAACAAATGTTAAAACACAATAGCATCATGAAAGAAGACTGACCTTTAATATAATTTCGGGAACTTCGATGTCGTGCCCCCATGTTAGCAAGGTGGCTGGATCATCATTATTGACTGCCATAGCCGAGGCTGGATCGCTTCTTGCTATCCATGGATAAGATTTTGCTATAGTAAAATATGCCAACGCTAATTATAAGTCATCCCCGCCCATTGGTAGTTTTGATCCTGAAGTAGGGGCTTTTATGGGCCGCTTTTGTGTTCGAAATGGGTGTGGGATTGGAGGCTGAGATGGACGTGTTACAATGCTAAAATGGGGACAGAAGCGAGTGTTAAAGTGGGCGCAAATGGGTAATATATTTTGTTTCTTAAATGGTTGCTGGAATCAGTCACATTTCATGAGGTAAAGAAGAAACCGGTGTCTCCTAAGAAGTCGATATCTGAAGCTAAACAACGAGAGCTAAGTGGCACATTGGAGAGTGAATCAGAAGCAAGTTTGAAAAAAAATATCGGATGCATAGAACAGGGAACTCAGTGGACATAATATAAGCTGCTGAAGCTTATGGGAAAAGTCCAAATTCATTTTCTCTCTCTCTCTCTCTCTCTCTCTAGGTATTCCAGCCGCCACCACCATCTCAAATCCGGCCATAAACCAAGCACACTCGTCCTCTCTACTCTTCCTGGGTATGCAATACGATGTGTGGATGGTGGTTATTATCTTAGAGGTGGCGGCTGGTGTGTGTTTGCTTTAACGAAACCCTAATATCTCTTATTTTCAATCGATTGCCTTTATTGGTGGTTCTTTCTGATTGGGGTTTCGTTCTTCTATTATTGGACGATTGTTAATCATTCAAGTCGGTTTGGGTTTCCTAAATCGACTCTATATATATAATCGTTGCTGGTGGGTTGATGTGCTTTATTTGCGAAACCCTATTGTTAGGGTTTCTTTTCATTCAATCGTGGTTGCTGCTTGTTTGTTGGAAGTATACACCCGTTGGGTATTGATTTACTGCTGGTAATCTTTTTTTAGGGTTTGTATGTTCTATTATGATGGCTATTACTGGTACGTGGGTTTATGAGCGAAGGTATGTGACATTAAAGTCTGCTATAGATCGATTTAGGTATTGGGTTTCGCTTTCCGCTACGCATCTGATTAAACCCTTACTAATCGATTTGGTGGTGTCTTGTGGAAGTTAGGGTTTCGTACCTTATTTATCTGATTGGTATTGATCTGCTGGTCATGATGCTGATGTTAGGGTTTCGTTATCCCTATGTATGTTAGGGTTTTTTGAATCCTATCTGTTACGTGTAAACTTGATGTTGCTGCTACTGTTAATGATCTTCGGATTATGATTTGAGTAGTAGTATGTATGGTAGGGTTTGTTTATACTCTATTGGTCGTTTTTATGGCAGATTCGTGTTTGTACATCAGATGCTATGATTGTGCCATACTTTGTGCGGCATGGTTTGCTGTTAATATGATCTGCTATAGGTGGTTTATTGGAAGTTGTACCTGCTCGTTGGTGTGATAATGATAAACCTTGCTGGAACAATTTAATATTTATTTAGCTTGGGTTTAATTGTGTTTATTCGCTATCACGAGGTACATTTGAAGGTGCATTACTGCTGGTCGTTAAACCTTAAATCACTTAGGGTTTATTTTGATCTCTTTGCTATTACAACATACACGTGCTAGGTTGATTCAGTTGGTGTTTGGTTGCATAATAGCATGGGATGGAAGTCAAGTTTGCGGGTATTCTTGTTCAAAAACCTTTGTTTGGTTGTGATCGCTGCTCCTGGGTGGTTTCAATATAAGTTAGGGTTTATTCAAACCTTATTGGTCGTCTATGGCAGTTTCTTTTCATAATTTCAATCTGAGTCACTTTTTGCAAGTGAATATTAAAGATGTAAAGAACATTGCTATAGTATGGGGTTCGTTGTAGTCTTTTGGTGAGGATGGTGCTGCGTGGGGTTATTCTTACCATGGTGTAGGCTGCTTCGTGAAATGTTTTGGACTTCTATGACGACGTGTGAAGAATCAAGTGTTTATGCTTGAATATCATTTATTTGTTATATTTTATAGTCGTTGTAGTTTATGTTCAAGTATTAGTTATAAGAGTGGTCTGTCACTCTTATATTGTGGTTATTGTTTGTTTCAATTTGGTAAGTTATAAGAATGGTTTGTCATTCTTTTATGACAGTCTGTAAGTGTCCTAAAGGACTGAGATGAGGGAAGTCACTCTCATCCTTTGTACTTCAATGTTTTTGGTGTAATATATTTTACCGGGGTGAATTAACCCTTTTACCCCAAAAAAAAGTCCAACTGAGCTTTAAAAAGAAAAAAGGAGTTTGCAACAATCTTGTTGATTTCATAGTGACGCCTGTGGCTTATGAGATTTCAGACGGTCTTGATATCAAGATTTTAACAGCTGACATTATTTACCATTTGTTTGATCAGTTTAATATATTTCTTAAAATTTGTGCAAGGCATACCTCAGGTATCTCTATTGTAGAAGTCGCTTTTTCATTAACCCCTGGCCTCCAAATCTTACTTGCTCAGACCAGGTAAGAACTCCAGAAACTTTCGTCACTACTCCTCTTACTACATTCCACTTTTCTAAATGGGAAACCCTGGAAAGAAAAAGTTTAAGATGATTCTTAGATGTATTTAAGTCAACAGTATAGTGACTTGTCATCAGCCCAAAAAGTCATACCTTAGATTAGGAATCTTTTCAGTTGCTACATAATTGGTCACCCTAACATAGAGACGTTGACAAATTCTTTTGTACGCTGGATATCTATTAAACACAATCTCATTAAATACTGCTTCCATAACCTCAAGGAGAGGCTGGGGTGCCTCTGACAGCCACACGGTAAGAAGTGGGTCGGCCATGAGGAGCTTTCTGTGATCAATCTCAATCTCCAGACTGCACTTGTTGGCTGCATAAGTAGATAGCTTATATAAATTGATCATCATATGGAAAATACCCCTGGTACATTGGACTTTTTGGTCTATCAACCGATGAGACTAAAGCGAAAAATTATGGCACTTTTTACCCGCCATGGCATTCTCTAACCGCTCTTCAAATAAAGCTTCAAATTGGACTGCATGCTCCGGTTGGAGGTGCTTCCTGAATCTCCTTGAAATAGATACATACACCTCCTCTTTAGTAACACACTCAATTAACGTCCCCTTGGCACGGTAATAGCGTCTTTCCTACAAAGAAAGGGCAAGAAGATACTTCAGAAAATGAATAGCATGATGAGATGTTGCGGCTTGATGAATGAGGTATCTGTATAATATGTAGTAAGATATAAACACTACACCTCAGCTGGATCTGTCTCATCAGTCATAAGCACATCCTCTCCAGAGTGTTCCTCTTGTCTCTCAATGGGAGTAACTTGAATTGATAAATATTGCTAATCAATGGGAGTAACTTGAATTGCGCCAGGGTCGATAATGGATTGTGCACCAGTAGAAGAAGAAGAAGTCCAAATTGTGTATAAATTCATTAAGGGATTACTGAAATTGTATATAAAATTCTTATTGGCCAACCTTTTAAGTTATGTTTGAAGGTGTGGTAACATGTTTCATAATATTACTTTCGTCATCAGTGAATGAATAATTAAATGTTTAGGTAACAAATCATTTTCATTACATAAGGCTCATCAAAATTTATATCATAGTATGTAAAAAAGTGAATAGAGTAATAGGTAAACTTGTGACAAATATTGAACTAATTTGCACCTCCCTTTGACATATTGTAAGCCGATTTGCATAATCATTAGCTGCATGCTGTTGTGAAGTCTGGTCATGTACGATGTTTTCAAAAGTGACCTCTGCTTGTTTTAGTTGAGGCATTGTATCATTAACTTGTGTTTCTTCTATCATTGATTAAGATGTGGGCTTGAGCTCTCAATGTAGTTCAACTGATATCATTGATTCAGATGTGTGCTTGAATCCTTCTTCTATCATTGAGCCGACTCACTGAACGACTTCACTTGAAGCAACATACTAAACCATAATTTTACATAGATCATTTTTTCAACTCATTTTAGCCACTAACTGAAGTGGTAATATGCACAATAAAATTAAACTTATTCCAAAGAGTAAGACACAGTGATCAAACAGGTAGCCAAAAGTAAGTTATAGACAGAATCAGAAAATTGTTGGTGCAAGGCTAACCTGAATCGGGAAAAACTTTGTGCGTGAGAGACCCGCCTGACCGAAACAAATAGAGATGGGAGTTATTGTATGGTTAAATATAAAAATGATGTTAGCAAACTATAATCAATATAAACCTGAAGCGCTTTAGCGGCATATTTCTGAGCTGCAACATCTTTCAGGAATATCAAGTCACGTTCCATCATTACCAATAGCACGAACCATCTACTAAAAAAACATAACAAAAGCATTTCTTGAACCAATGTGTTGGATGCATAGAATATAGATTACAATATTTGTTTTGCATAGAATATGCATTACAATATTACGTCATTTATTTATTGACGTTTATAAAACATATAGAAAATATTTCTTGAAAACAAAGCTTTGGATGATATGTATGTTGTTGCATGCATGTAGATGGCAAAGAATATTAGCACTCAGACTTCTACTTGACATTTGCATTTTAAGGATCATGAAAAGTGTGACTCATATGTTAATAGACCCCCTAATGGTGCCCCGTACCTTTATTCATGAAATTGATGAACCAAGAAAGAAAATGCTATAAATCCCACTCATTGAAAAGTGAAAAAGGGCAAGGATATCAAGCAAACAACATCGTAATTGTACAAAATAGAAAGATAAGTGTGAAGAAAAAAAGTTAAAGATTTGAACTTTTTTCCTTATATCCAAATAAAGAAAGCGTTTTTCTTGTGAGGAATGTAACCCATAGCTCAGTTCCAAAATGCTCCTACTAATCTGCTACCTTATAATTCTCAAGAGCTTGTCGTAAGCCTTTTGTCTTTTCTGGAGGTGGAGCAAGGCCGAAGTTATAAATCGTTCAGACCGGTAATTGTACATAGTAACCTTTATTTTAGTAGGTTGGGTTATTGGTAATTTGGATGATAATTTCAGTTTAAAAACTTAATCTGCGAGTTATGCTGAACCATCCATCACTGCACATTAGAACTCAAATGTAGAGGCTACAATCCAGATGCCTTCTTCAAGTTTGATGTTCATCACAGTCATAGGTGTTGTTGTTCCAAAAGATTTCTGGTGCAACAAAAAATGAGTTCATATCTAGGAAAAGATGAATACGCATCTTGCACGTATTAAATGAAAACACAACCTGCTGATAAGCATCATCTATATTTTTGGAATATGAAGACTTAACTAATTCCATATAGATGTATACATGTAGTCACTATGTTTTTTCTTCTATTTGTCTGTTTAAAGTTTCATGAAATCTTCGTTGTGTTGCAAAGGATAGTCAATCAATTCCAATAAGGTATCTACAAAATAAAGGTCGATTTGGGCCGCAATCCATCTATTTAGATTAGAAGGATCAGATCATAATCAATTAGTCAACTGACATTTAGTTGGGTTATGGGATCCAACCCATATCCGACCCACTGACACGACTACATGATCCATATGCAGCAGTTTCATAAATGTTTCTGTTTGTAAAAACATGGTAGTCTTAATTAGGCAATTCGCCCTACATAATGGTTGAGAAAATGATGATTGTGGATAATATTATGTAGGGAATAAAAAAGTTAACTAACCTTTTCATACGGCAATCCAGATATGTACGCTTATGGACTTTTACACCAACCTCACGGAAGACATAGAAACTCACCATCTCAAAAATTAAAAACAATAAAAGCATAATCATACCGTACCAAGAAATAGGTTGACGCTAAATAAATGAGTTTGAGTGAGCTGGATCTTGTACGTTTATGTTATGTTTGTTGGATGCTTTTATTTGTAATGAATGGAGTTGTTTTAATCATAAAACATCACCCCCCCCCCCGACTACTTGATCTTTATCTGACCAGAAGTACCTGATTTAGACCCGTCAACCTTCAATAACTGTCAAGGCCAACACCATCATATTAGAATAAGCTATGTATAATAAAAGTTTCCATAATTCAATGATCCTTGGTTTTTATAATAATATCAAAGACGTCTTTTGACCTGACCCCATGTTGCCACCACTACTAAACATTATCCAAAACAACTGCAAGAAGGTAATTTTCATGTAGTTGTTGAGTCTTACTGGTTTCACCTCCCCATTCCATATGCAATGAGCAGCCAAAAACCCGATAACAGCTGATACAATGAATAACAGAGCGGGCTAAAAACAAAACCAACATCACATTACATGTTGTACTTAAAAAAGTTACCTGAATTTTGATTGTAGCTTTACTTTCCTTCCTGCGTCTGAATCTCTTGCGAGCCTCTATTGCACGTTGGCATGTTTGAAATGCAAGAACCGAAACCTCTAAAGCTGAATATAGGCTACCCATGCACGTCATTTACGCATGTGTTTCTCAATTTTTATAGCAGTTGTATTCCTTTTCAGTTCATCAAACTTTTTGCAAGCCAATCTACCTAGAAGGCCAAAACTTATTTTCATATTCTTTTAATTTATAATATACAAAGCAAATTTTATGCACCCGGATTTTTAGGATAATATGAAATCTTCAAGGTCATCACCTTTACAGAACGATTGCAAGAAAACTGAAGCCTTTCGTGATGCAGTGAACTCCCGATTAGCAATATGAGCTCATATCCGCCTTTGAATAACTGAAGCTGCACCACTGACGATCTCAGATTTTCTTGCATCTAATTCAGGAATCTGACCAGTCCTTAAGAATATACATTTCTTTTACCAATCTGTATATAAAATGTATGGAGTTAACATTGTTCAATTAATTGATTTTTCAGCCTAACAATCGACACAGATAAAGATAATCTCGGTAATTACCTGAAAGCCACTGAGCCTCACTTTTCCAAGATCTTTGTAGATACCATCTTTCCATCAAAATTACTGCAGACATAGTAAATTAATGTCGACATTATTTATAAAACTCATGTTAAGAGATTGATAATACAATCAAAATAAGTTTGTGCACATTTGTGAAGTCTGGTCATGTACGATGTTTTCAAAAGTGACATCTGCTTGTTTTAGTTGAGGCATTGTATCATTAACTTGTGTTTCTTCTATCATTGATTAAGATGTGGGCTTGAGCTCTCAATGTAGTTCAACTGATATCATTGATTCAGATGTGTGCTTGAATCCTTCTTCTATCATTGAGCCGACTCACTGAACGACTTCACTTGAAGCAACATACTAAACCATAATTCTACATAGATCATTTTTTCAACTCATTTTAGCCACTAACTGAAGTGGTAATATGCACAATAAAATTAAACTTATTCCAAAGAGTAAGACACAGTGATCAAACAGGTAGCCAAAAGTAAGTTATAGACAGAATCAGAAAATTTTTGGTGCAAGGCTAACCTGAATCGGGACAAACTTTGTGCGTGAGAGACCCGCATGACCGAAACAAATAGAGATGGGAGTTATTGTATGGTTAAATATAAAAATGATGTTAGCAAATGGTATGTGCTTATTCACATACCTTTTATTCACCATTATTAGACTACTTTAGACCAAAAACTAACGCGAAAAGCCAAAGATATCGTGTTTTTGTGTTTATGACTGTGCAGGTATGGATATTGCTAAAACATCACAAAAAGCAACCTAAAAGCCCAAAAAGAGCACAAGATGTGGAAAAGAGTTTGAAAGAGAAGCAAAAGAAGAAATCTACTCATGAAAAGCCCGTAAAGATGAACTATTTCTCAAAGGCTCAAGAAAGTACAAGAGACACTTAATCAAAGCTCATTGATGATTATGAAGCTATAACATTCAGAGATTTGGTAAGAAGACACTTGATAGTGTCCCATTGTTTTAGAGTGTATAGTCAATTTCAGATACCATTGTGCAACTTATGAAACTATGTGTGAGACAAATAGTTGGCGTTGAATTTACCTGTACGCAAGGGCATTGTTGTCGTTGATGGTATAGGCTGTGTTCCTGCTACGGACATGTGTGAGAGTCCAGTTGCGTGTGCAGCAACTGCTGGTGTACTTCCAGTATCGGGTTCTGAATTGCCTATAGTTGTACCAACATAAGATGGTTAATGAGGAAGTCTCCAACGGTGGATAAACAAAGGAATCAAATATTTTCAAACAACCCGCAGACATGTTTGGTTGCACCCCTGTAGGTGTACGCCGGGTTTGTGCGCCTGATGTTTGCGGATGCCCGATTGTGTGTGCAATATCTGCTCGTGGGTCGAGAACTCCTGCAATGACAAAAACATAAGCACTTTATTGATGATAAACAAATTTTAGCATCAACAAATGTTAAAACACAATAGCATCATGAAAGAAGACTGACCTTTAATATAATTTCGGGAACTTCGATGTCGTGCCCCCATGTTAGCAAGGTGGCTGGATCATCATTATTGACTGCCATAGCCGAGGCAGGATCGCTTCTTGCTATCCATGGATAAGATTTTGCTATAGTAAAATATGCCAACGCTAATTATAAGTCGTCCCCGCCCATCAGTAGTTTTGATCCTGAAGTAGGGGCTTTTATGGGCCGCTTTTGGGTTCGAAATAAGTGTGGGATTGGAGGCTGAGATGGACGTGTTACAGTGCTAAAATGAGGACAGAAGCGAGTGTTAAAGTGGGCGCAAATGGGTAATATATTTTGTTTCTTACATGGTTGCTGGAATCAGTCACATTTCATGAGGTAAAGAAGAAACCGGTGTCTCCTAAGAAGTCGATATTTGAAGCTAAACAACGGGAGCTAAGTGGCACATTGGAGAGTGAGTCAGAAGCAAGTTTGAAAAAAAAAATATCGGATGCATAGAACAGGGAACTCAGTGGACATAATATAAGCTGCTGAAGCTTATGGGAAAAGTCCAACTGAGCTTTAAAAAGAAAAAAGGAGTTTGCAACAATCTTGTTGATTTCATAGTGACGCCTGTGGCTTATGAGATTTCAGACAGTCTTGATATCAAGATTTTAACAGCTGACATTATTTGCCATTTTTTTGATCAGTTTAATATATTTCTTAAAATTTGTGCAAGGCATACCTCGGGTATCTCTATTGTAGAAGTCGCTTTTTCATTAACCCCTGGCCTCCAAATCTTACTTGCTCAGACCAGGTAAGAACTCCGGAAACTTTCGTCACTACTCCTCTTACTACATTCCACTTTTCTAAATGGGAAACCCTGGAAAGAAAAAGTTTTAGATGATTCTTAGATGTATTTAAGTCAACAGTATAGTGACTTGTCATCAGCCCAAAAAGTCATACCTTAGATTAGGAATCTTTTAAGTTGCTACATAATTGGTCACCCTAACATAGAGACGTTGATAAATTCTTTTGTACGCTGGATATCTATTAAACACAATCTCATTAAATACTGCTTCCATAACCTCAAGGAGAGGCTGGGGTGCCTCTGACAGCCACACGGTAAGAAGTGGGTCGGCCATGAGGAGCTTTCTGTGATCAATCTCAATCTCCAGACTGCACTTGTTGGCTGCATAAGTAGATAGCTTATATAAATTGATCATCATATGGAAAATACCCCTGGTACATTGGACTTTTTGGTCTATCAACCGATGAGACTAAAGCGAAAAATTATGGCACTTTTTACCCGCCATGGCATTCTCTAACCGCTCTTCAAATAAAGCTTCAAATTGGACTGCATGCTCCGGTTGGAGGTGCTTCCTGAATCTCCTTGAAATAGATACACACACCTCCTCTTCAGTAACACACTCAATTAACGGCCCCTTGGCACGGTAATAGCGTCTTTCCTACAAAGAAAGGGCAAGAAGATACTTCAGAAAATGAATAGCATGATGAGATGTTGCGGCTTGATGAATAAGGTATCTGTATAATATGTAGTAAGATATAAACACTACACCTCAGCTGGATCTGTCTCATCAGTCATAAGCACATCCTCTCCAGAGTGTTCCTCTTGTCTCTCAATGGGAGTAACTTGAATTGATAAATATTGCTAATCAATGGGAGTAACTTGAATTGCGCCAGGGTCGATAATGGATTGTGCACCAGTAGAAGAAGAAGAAGAAGTCCAAATTGTGTATAAATTCATTAAGGGCTTACTGGAATTGTATATAAAATTCTTATTGTCCAACCTTTTAAGTTATGTTTGAAGGTGTGGTAACATGTTTCATAATATTACTTTCGTCATCAGTGAATGAATAATTAAATGTTTAGGTAACAAATCATTTTCATTACATAAGGCTCATCAAAATTTATATCATAGTATGTAAAAAAGTGAATAGAGTAATAGGTAAACTTGTGACAAATATTGAACTAATTTGCACCTCCCTTTGACATATTGTAAGCCGATTTGCATAATCATCAGCCGCATGCTTTTGTGAAGTCTGGTCATGTACGATGTTTTCAAAAGTGACCTCTGCTTGTTTTAGTTGAGGCATTGTATCATTAACTTGTGTTTCTTCTATCATTGATTAAGATGTGGGCTTGAGCTCTCAATGTAGTTCAACTGATATCATTGATTCAGATGTGTGCTTGAATCCTTCTTCTATCATTGAGCCGACTCACTGAACGACTTCACTTGAAGCAACATACTGAACCATAATTCTACATGGATCATTTTTTCAACTCATTTTAGCCACTAACTGAAGTGGTAATATGCACAATAAAATTAAACTTATTCCAAAGAGTAAGACACAGTGATCAAACAGGTAGCCAAAAGTAAGTTATAGACAGAATCAGAAAATTGTTGGTGCAAGGCTAACCTGAATCGGGACAAACTTTGTGCGTAGAGACCGCATGACCGAAACCCAAATAAGAGATGGGAGTTATTGTTATGGTTAAATATAAAAAAGATGTTAGCAAANTGTTTGAAGGTGTGGTAACATGTTTCATAATATTACTTTCGTCATCAGTGAATGAATAATTAAATGTTTAGGTAACAAATCATTTTCATTACATAAGGCTCATCAAAATTTATATCATAGTATGTAAAAAAGTGAATAGTGTAATAGGTAAACTTGTGACAAATATTGAACTAATTTGCACCTCCCTTTGACATATTGTAAGCCGATTTGCATAATCATCAGCCGCATGCTGTTGTGAAGTCTGGTCATGTATGATGTTTTCAAAAGTGACCTCTGCTTGTTTTAGTTGAGGCATTGTATCATTAACTTGTGTTTCTTCTATCATTGATTAAGATGTGGGCTTGAGCTCTCAATGTAGTTCAACTGATATCATTGATTCAGATGTGTGCTTGAATCCTTCTTCTATCATTGAGCCGACTCACTGAACGACTTCACTTGAAGCAACATACTGAACCATAATTCTACATGGATCATTTTTTCAACTCATTTTAGCCACTAACTGAAGTGGTAATATGCACAATAAAATTAAACTTATTCCAAAGAGTAAGACACAGTGATCAAACAGGTAGCCAAAAGTAAGTTATAGACAGAATCAGAAAATTGTTGGTGCAAGGCTAACCTGAATCGGGACAAACTTTGTGCGTGAGAGACCCGCCTGACCGAAACAAATAGAGATGGGAGTTATTGTATGGTTAAATATAAAAATGATGCTAGCAAACTATAATCAATATGAACATGAAGCGCTTTAGCGGCGTATTTCTGAGCTGCAACATCTTTCAGGAATATCAAGTCACGTTCCATCATTACCAATAGCACGAACCATCTACTAAAAAAACATAACAAAAGCATTTCGTGAACCACTGTGTTGGATGCATAGAATATAGATTACAATATTTGTTTTGCATAGAATATGCATTACAATATTACGTCATTTATTTATTGACGTTTATAAAACATATAGAAAATATTTCTTGAAAACAAAACTTTGGATGATATGTATGTTGTTGCATGCATGTAGATGGCAAAGAATATTAGCAATCAGACTTATACTTGACATTTGCATTTTAAGGATCATGAAAGTATGACTCATATGTTAATAGACCCCCTAATGGTGCCCCGTACCTTTATTCATGAAATTGATGAACCAAGAAAGCAAATGCTATAAATCCCACTCATTGAAAAGTGAAAAAGGGCAATGATATCAAGCAAACAACATCGTAATTGTACAATATAGAAAGATAAGTGTGAAGAAAAAAAGTTAAAGATTTGAACTTTTTTCCTTATATCCAAATAAAGAAAGCATTTTTCTTGTGAGGAATGTAACCCATACCTCAGTTCCAAAATGCTCCTACTAATCTGCTACCTTACAATTCTAAAGAGCTTGTTGTAAGCCTTTTTTCTTTTCTGGAGGTGGAGCAAGGCCGAAGTTATAAATTGTTCAGACCGGTAATTGTACATAGTAACCTTCTTTTTAGTAGGTTGGGTTATTGGTAATTTGGATGATAATTTCAGTTTAAAAACTTAATCTGCGAGTTATGCTGAACCATCCGTCACTGCACATTAGAACTCAAATGTAGAGGCTACAATCCAGATGCCTTCTTCAAGTTTGATGTTCATCACAGTCATAGGTGTTGCTGTTCCAAAAGATTTCTGGTGCAACAAAAAATGAGTTCATATCTAGGAAAAGATG
>LBNU01037444.1:1926-15047 GCA_014162995.1 Artemisia annua | reverse complement strand
AGATACCATCTTTCCATCAAAATTACTGCAGACATAGTAAATTAATGTCGACATTATTTATAAAACTCATGTTAAGAGATTGATAATACAATCAAAATAAGTTTGTGCACAGTACCTTCCTGTTAAGGCTTCTGGTGCTAAAAGTCCAAACCGGTTAATAAACTCAAAGAAGAGACGATGGATAGGATATCCAACAGTGTCTCCATCAATTGATGCAATTGAAGCTGTGTCATCATATATTAAAGCATGAAAAATAAGATATAAACGTACCAACTTTTTTATTGAATGCATTTAGAACGAAAAGAAATAAACGATTATCAAATATGAGAGAATAAGCTATAGGTATAACCAACACTCGAATGAGTCTTTCCATTGAATAATAACAGCTCATGAATTCACAAAGAAAATACCATATTTTAAAGGATTTGTCATTCTCTTGCTAATCTCTGTTGATAGATCAAATTATGCATACATGAATCCTTCCAGTTGGTTCTAGAGTTCTTAGAGTTTCAAGTTTCTATAGTCTCGAGATCCTTGTGATACATGACTCAAACTCAAATGATTGTTGATGAAATACTTTTCATCTTTAATCCGAGGAAATAAACAAAAGAGTCAATTTCTGAATATTGTGAAACAACGTTAATGGTTGTGGAGAAATATCAAGTGAATCTCACCCCAATACAATTTCCTTTAAACCCTACGCGGTAACCATGTTCATAAGTGGTTGACTGACTTCCATCATATCGTTGTCGTAGGACAACAAATGGGAGGTTATCCAAAATCCTGCATTGCAGACGATGGCCACAGGTCAATTAGTTATGGCGCAATACATTTACAAACAGTCATTCATATACAGCTTTTAAAAATAATGACACATACATGTTATCACGGTACTCACAGTCGTTTTTTTTTCTTTAAAGTTGTTTGCAGATTGAGCATCGATCTTTAGTCGACAACCGACCTTACATGGGAGCTCCTCTGTCATATGAAACTGAAAAGATTATCTTGCAGACACATACAGACAAAGTGAAGATATTAATAACTCCGTTTTTTTAGTTAAAGTAGGCACAATAGGCAGATTAAAGTAACTGGACGGAACAAACCTTTGAACGCATCAATTGAACCAATACACTGAACCAAAAAACTGAACCCACCACCCTGAACACACTCCCTGAACACACCCCTTGAAACCAACCACTAAACTAAACCACTGAACAAACCCATTAAAAGCAACCAAGACAATACCGAAAAAAAAAATACCCGATCGTGTGGTATTGAACCATTGTAACCATGCTTATAGACGACCATAAGATCGCTGAAAGAAAGTGGGTTATCTCTCTGCTTTAAATGGCAGAATGAGGCACTATTCTCGTGCTTTCGATTGTGCTACTAATAACTCCTTTGACCGTTTAAATACTATTTACAAATTACTGAGCAAAAGATGTAAGTATTGTCTGCAACGTAGCGGAACCTGTGTTCTCAGCAACCACCATAAAAGTTCTAAACCTTGAACTTTTAGATGGTTTCTTAGGCAATACATGAATATCGATCTTTCAATTGTCCCGAAACAAAGGGAAAATCATGCCTACGAATTGACATGGAAAAAAATGTGTTTAGCACAATCATAAAGTTTCTGAATATGTCATCGAACTCCAAACATAAAAAATTATATCAATTAATACCTAAAACATTACATTATCCAAGGGTTACACAAATAAACTTACCTCCTTTGTTTAATACTCTCTGTACCTAAATATACACCAATGTTCAAGAAAACTTGTCAGTTAATGTTAATCCACTTTTTAAGAGTAGGCACAACATACAAAAATTAGTTTATTTTATTTGCAAAGTGTGCTCAAAATTGAGTCCAATATACCACTTTTACATATTGCTTCCCTGTAGCATGGCCATGCTTTGGCTCCATTAAAGCATCTAATCCTTCCTTATCGAGAACCACATCAAATGACTTCTTTGCAAACTGAAAAACAGCAATCAATAAAAAGATGGTTTAAAAAATTAAAATTCCACATCAAATGACTTCTTTTCAAACTGATTAGCAAAGTGGAATGTAGTGATGTAAGCTTCACCCATAACAAAAAAAACATTAAAATCATTAAACATTATATCGATTCTCTTTTGGATTCCAACTACAACAGCTCTATGCACACGGCTTCTTACATCCTGCACATATATGGGAGAATAAATGAGCCAACACCGGGCCTGCAGGCATGATAAAACATAAACAAAGGAAACAAAAAGTGGAATAATCACTCTCAATTGTGAACGTTGGATTATTAAGGTAAAGGTGTTTTTGATTCATGTGAAGATAAACGGACCATATAGAATAAAATAATTTTAACATAAAATCAAAAGAAAAAAAATACCTTTTTGCAGAGAATAAGAATGAACACAGAGGTTTTGTGTGTGTTTTTGATTCATGTGATGATAAACGGACCAGCAAATGTAACCTGTGCATGTTTTTTTTTAATGGATTGTTTTAGGGTTTTGTGTGTGTTTTTCTTGAAGGAAGGGATACGTAAATTATGAATGAACTGTGATTTGTTTTATGTAGGTTTTGTTTGATTAGGGTTAGCTAAGTTGTAGGGGAAAAGATACGTATGATAATAGTAGGAATAGGCTGCAAAATAAATCACATAAATTGTGTTGGTGCAGTGGTAAAAATATATGGCAGCCTTACTTACAGACCCATGTTCGAATCTTGAAACATATAATTTTTGTAAAAAAATCCGAAAATCATATTAATGATAAAACATTGCAATTAATATTGCTTATGTGGCATGCTTACGTGGCATGTTGCTTAGGTGGCGTCCAGTGGCGTTGAGGTGGCCTTTTGGTTGCATATGTGGCATTGGTTCCGTTTTCATTTTGTCAAACCATATCCAAATCGAAAACCGAATATTTAATTCAGTTCGGTTCAATTATAAATTCGGTCCAGTTTTGTTCGGTTCGGGCTCGGTTTCGGTTTTCGATTCATGTGGGTATAACCCGATTTGTGAACACCCCTACTTTGGCTTAGTAGTTTCTGAGGTTAATTAATTATAAATCCTTTTTTTAGGTAAAAGGGACGATTCTCCGGTAAAATAAATTTATTATAAATCTACCAACCAAATAGTTATAAGTTCGTGTCTCAAAGTGTGTAACCTAGATATAAACATTTGCAAAACTGCCATCGAAAATGTGAGACTTATTTTCAACTTGACTCACTTTTAAGCCGTTTTGTTAAAACTAGAACCATTTTTTGATATTCAAAGATTACCTAATATTGTCTTATGTATTTTCTCTCTCCAAATTTCCACCAATCAATTTTTGAAATCAACCAATCAAACCGGTACATTTGTAGGCATGATTAGTAGGCACACAACAATCATTTACCTCTCATGTGGGTTTAGTGTTTAACAATAATTCACATTCAAAGTGAGGACAATGCGACAAAGTTGAGTTAAGTTGGAAATAATTGTTACAGATATGTGAATTTGGTGTTTAAAACGTACACAGTCTACACCATGGTTGGTTGGTTTTGTTTTTGTTTCTGTTTTTTTTTTTTTTTTTTTTTTTTTTTTGTTTTTTGTTTTTTTGTTTTTTTTTTATTTTTTTTTGGGAAGAACAAATCTTGGTATATTGCATGTATATAAGCTCGATTGTGATATGAAAAAGACCCTCATGAATCCACCAGTGTTAAAATTCAAAAGGACTAGGTCAGTGGCCTAAACTTCATCATATCACGGATTATATTTATAAAAATGCAGTCAAGAAACGGCACTAGATGAAGTTGAAATGAAGTATTTATTTTGTTTTTTTTTTTTTTTTTTTTTATTTCTTTCTTTNTTTTTTTTTTTTTTTTTTTGGCCAGACCAAATCTTGTTATATTGTATGTATATAAGCTCGATTGTGATATGAAAAAGACCCACATGAATCCACCAGTGTTAAAATTCAAAAGGACTAGGTCAGTGGCCTAAACTTCATCATATCACGGATTATATTTATAAAAATGCAGTCAAGAAACGGCACTAGATGAAGGGGAAATGAAGTAATTATTATGATATTATACGTTTAACTAATTAAAAGGTATTTTTGACTACGTGGGTGGTTCATCAACAAAGAGTTTATGAACTTACCTGACACATGTTAAAGTGGACTATTTAGCCAATCACCAATTACCTATCATAGAGTATTCACATTGGAAAAAAGATGTAAAAAGTAGAATATCAATAATTTGACTCTTTCCTATAGTATATAGTTACAACAACTTGTTATACTTTGTGCAATATAAAATCATACTGTATGTGTCCAGTTGAATGGAACTATAAAGAGTAATGACTAATCTACATATATACAGCCAAAAATATTACTTTCAAGTCAAGTTCTTGTATACTGCTTCACATATGCATCGCTCTATAAATTAGTGGAACGAGAACCATCAACACACAATTTGAAAAATGAAGTACAAAAGGGTGAGTAAGTTATTGATAACTGTTTTCTTTGCAGTTATACTAATATCGCATGGTACTGCAAGAACTCATCCTCAGACTACCACCCATACCGAAACTCATGACAAAATAGGTATGTAAAATCTAATGTCAAAAAAGGTTTCATTTAGAACTTTGATTAACGGTTAAATAATCTCTTGGATGTTTTGTGTACGTATTTGCAGGCGTTGTGGATGTTGAAGCAAGAAAGCTAAGGCAAGTTTATGATGACGGCAGTGGTTGTTGGCAATGCTGGGATGGTAGTGTGGGTAGAGTTAAACATTAAAGTGCGTGGGGGTCGTATCCAATTTTTTTCAGCAATAAATTTGTGTTTTATTATCAGTATGGTTTGAATTGTGTGAATGATGTTTACTTTATATGTCTTTTTCTTTTATTTCCTTTAGAAACGAAACGAGAAGAACATTATTATCAAAATTTAATTCAATCGCTCTTTTGTGACATGGTCAAAATAGTAGTATAGATTGTTTAACAAGTTAAACATGTATTTTATCATACTTCGACATCTTGATTCTACCTTTAGGAGCATGGCTGCAATTTTTTTTTTTTTTTTTTTTTTTTCAAATACTAGCGTTGACAGTGATCAGTTGTATGAAATGAATGCAATGTAAGGTATTTTGGCAACCTGCCCAGCACCCTATGGTGGCAATTGATAACTAAGGAGTTTTAACCGTGGACATTTCTACAAATGAAATGAATGTACAAACACCATATGCATTTTATTGGTTGTGATAATCATTGTGTCCATTACATACAAAGATAGGATACATAAATAGGTACAATGCTTAGCTATTTAAGGTAAACTATCAATCACCCACTAATCAAGGATAATTACAACTAATATGCTTATCCACTTTGAGGTTATCCTTATACACGGTTTAATAGTCCCCCGCAGTTGGAGCGGGAGGAAGCCGGACGTTCAAACTGGATCTAAAATCTTCAAATAAGACTGAAGGAAGTCCTTTGGTGAAGATATCTGCGTACTGATAACGGGAGGGTACATGGAGAACACGAACCTGACCAGCAGTAACCATGTCACGGACAAAGTGTATATCAATCTCAATATGTTTGGTCCGTTGATGTTGCACAGGGTTGGCAGATAAATAGATGGCACTAACATTATCACAGTAGACAAGAGTGGCAGTAGAAAGAGGAGAATGCAGCTCACGAAGAAGGTTACGAAGCCATGCAGTCTCAGCTACAACATTAGCAACACCCCGGTACTCGGCTTCGGCACTAGACCGGGAGATGGTGTGTTGTCGCTTGGAAGACCAAGAAAGTAGATTATCACCCAGAAAAACACAATATCCCGAAGTAGACCGTCGTGTGGATGGGCAACCTGCCCAGTCGGCATCTGTATATCCAACAAGAGAAGTGGTAGAGGATGAATATAGGTGTAGACCAAAATCCAAAGTCCCTCGAACGTATCGTAAAATACGTTTAAGGGCAGCTAAATGTGGCTCGCGAGGATCATGCATGTGAAGGCAAATCTGTTGAACAGCATAGGAGAGATCGGGTCTGGTAAATGTGAGATACTGAAGACCACCTGCAAGACTACGATACAAAGTAGGATCCTGAACTGGAACACCTTCGGGACCCAGTTTGGATTCTGTATCAACTGGTGTTCGAGAAGGGATACAGTTGGCCATGTGAGCACGCTCAAGGAGCTCAGTAGCATACTTCCGCTGAGATAGAAATAAACCTGTAGAATGTCGTGTAGCAGAAACACCAAGGAAGTAATTAAGTGGTCCAAGATCAGTCATGTCAAACTCATTATGCAGAGAGGCAATGATCTGCTGTAGAAGAGCTGTAGAAGAGGCTGTAAGAATAATGTCATCCACATAGATAAGTAGGTAAGCAACTTGAGAGCCCTGTCGAAGAATAAATAAAGAAGAGTCACAGCGACTGTGGTAAAATCCAACTCTAGTAGCATAACCTGCAAATCTCTGAAACCAAGCACGAGGTGCTTGCTTTAGCCCATATAAAGATTTCTGCAGAAGGCAGACATGGTGAGGGTACCGGGGGTCCACAAATCCTGTCGGTTGGTGCATATATACAGTCTCAGATAAATCCCCGTTAAGAAAAGAATTCTTAATGTCAAGCTGATGAATAGGCCACTTGCGGGATACCGCAAGACTAAGAACAGTGCGGATGGTAGCCGGCTTAACTACCGGACTAAAGGTCTCATCACAGGCAATACCAAGTTGCTGACTACTACCATTGGCAACCAAACGAGCCTTATAACGACTCAAACTCCCGTCAGCATGAAATTTATGCTTGAACAACCACATAGATCTTACCAAATTAACTCCATAGGGCCGTGGTACAAGAATCCAAGTATCATTTTTAACTAACGCATTATACTCATCATACATAGCATTATTCCAATGAGGGTTTTGAAGAGCAAGGAAGGGAGATTTAGGTATGAGCGAGATAGAAGAAGTATGAAGTGAGAGACGTTCAATGGGTTTGACAATGCCTGATTGTGACCGAGTGACCATGCGGTGAGTACGGGGCGGTTCGGTGGGATGTTGTATGGGTTGGGTCGAGGCGTCGGGGTTGGTTGTGTTTGTAGGAGGTTGTTGGGCTGGTGATGAGTGATTTTGGGCTGTTGTTGGTGGGCTATTGGGTTGTTGTTGAGGTTGGGGTAAAGGGCTGTTGGGTAAACCCGTGTGAGCATTGGGTGTGATGGGCTCTTGATGGGTATTGGGGACTTCTTGTAGTGGATTTGGTGTTGGGGGGTTAGTAAGTATTTGTGTTAGTAGAGGTGATGGTGGAGATTCTAAAAAGGTGTATGAAGGTGGAGAGTTAGGTGTCATTGAGCGGTAAGGAAATTAGGTTTCATCAAAGGTGACGTGTCGGGAAAGTAAAATTTTGTTTGTTTCAAGGTCTAGGCATCGAAAGCCACGGTGATAGGCGGGATAGCCCAAGAATATACATGGTGTTGCACGTGGGGCAAGTTTATGAGGGGAGTGAAGGTGAGGGTAGCATAGACACCCAAATATACGTAAGTTAGAGTAGTCGGGTGCTTTATGGAAAAGTCTAGTGTAGGGAATTTCGTTGTTGATGGCTGTAGAGGGTAAAAGGTTGAGGAGATAAGAGGCCATATGTAGGGCCTCGACCCAAAAGGTGGGGGGTAGGTGAGCTTGAAATAAAAGTGTACGAATGACATTGTTGATGGTTCTAATCATCCGTTCCGCCTTGCCATTTTGTTGAGAGGTTTTTGGGCAAGAAAATCTAAATTGTATATCGTGGTTAGCAAAAAGGGTATGTAAGCAGTTATTGTCGAACTCACCACCATGATCACATTGGAAACTTTTTATTTCGCACTTAAATTGGTTCTTAACATAATTACGAAAACGCAAAAATTTATCAAGCATGTCAGATTTATTACGAAGAGGGTAAATCCACAAATAATGAGAGAAATGATCAAGAAATAAGACGTAGTATTTAAAACTACTTTTACTAATGATGGGAGATGTCCATAAATCAGAATGGATAATATCAAAACAGTGTTCAACAATAGAATTTGAACTATGAAAAGGGAGCTTCACATGTTTGCCAAGTTGGCATGCATGACATACATGTGGAGACTTATCTTTATTACATGAAATAAATTGACGAGAAACGAGAGACCGGATCACTTCGTCACCGGGATGACCGAGACGTTGATGCCACGTGGAGGAGCTTGTTGAGAGAAGAGCAGTAGGTGTGAAAGACGACTTGGTAACTGGATAAAGATCTCCTGAACTATCACATCGAAGGAGGATGTGGCGAGTCAAGAAATCTTTTACAGAAAAACCAAAAGCGTCAAATTCAATAGTGCAATTATTATCCCTAGTAAACTGACGAACAGAAATAAGGTTTTTGATGATATTAGGGGTGACAAGTACATTATGAAGGTGAAGAGGGCGATGAAGAGAGGGAATAATGCTATGGCGATGAAGGTGACAAGTACATTATTGGTTGTGATAATCATTGTGTCCATTACATACAAAGATAGGATACATAAATAGGTACAATGCTTAGCTATTTAAGGTAAACTATCAATCACCCACTAATCAAGGATAATTACAACTAATATGCTTATCCACTTTGAGGTTATCCTTATACACGGTTTAATACATTTAACATCAATTGGCAATCGAAATAGTTCTGAAGTCTCCGAAGTTCTAAAGACACAAAAAAAAAAAAAAAAAAAAANTACGAGAAATACACATGATTGTGATCGGAAAAAGTTTTAAAAAAGCTAAAAGCTGAGAAAAAGAAATCTATGCTTGTTGAAAATATAATGTTTGACATGGGCTCATTAGTATCACTAGAACTTAAGCCAAATAACCTTGGTAGGAGATCACAAAGTTTGGGTCAGTTTACAGAGTCCAAGTCCATTGGGCAGATTAAGCAGCTATCAACTTACCTTATTTCTAAAGGTGTGAACATTACTTCGACGGGTTGTCCTTTCTGTGATAATGTAAACAGATGAGGTTTTTCTCTACTTAGGTTACCCGTGGAGGGTGAGCCTTTTGACCCGATGTACACGGCCTCAACTGGTTAATCCCCGGACCGTTTCCAACCCTTCCCAGGCCACCCTCAAATGTACACACCTAGCAAGGTTTTAAGTTTTTAACCCTTTACCTCTTGTGAGAAACCAAGAACCTTACCACTAGGCCATTTGATGGTGGTTCCTTTCTCATTAGTTGTCCTCGTGTGATTCGTATTTGGAGAAGAGTATGCAGTTGGTGGTAGCTTGATACCCCCGTTTCATTCCCCGCGTTTTCCATTAGTGATATCGGTTTGGGAAATTTTGCTAATCTTGGATGTCCCAAGCTCAACAAGGTTATCTATTGCCTCTTTCAATGTGGTTTATGGGTGATTTGGAAGTGGAGAAATAAGATAGTTCATGCCTCCCCGACTCGCGTGATAAAATTTTGGAAGAAGATGTATTTCCGTCTATTCAAAGTGTTAGGAATACGATTTTTGGATAAGAAAGATTCGGTCACCCATAAGAAAGATTCGGTCACCCCAGATATGATTAAGCATTGTTTAGCTCGTAGTAGTTACAATAGTTAGTTATACGTAGTTTAGAATTAGATTAGTTCGCGGAAGAAGGACGGGTCTTTACGCACTGTATACCTGATCCGCAGCCCAAGTGGCACGCCCAAGTGGCAACCCCATGTATATAAACCCCTCTCCATCCTTGGAGAGGGTGAACCTCCTCTAATCTCATTTTCTTTTTTTTGGTTTCACTCTCTCTCTCTAGGTTCCACCCTCTCTCTCTTTCTCTCTCTAACCTCTTCTCTTCTTCTTCTTAATATTCTTTCTTTCTTTCTTTCTATCTATCTAATATTCGATCCATATACATGAAAACCAACTAAGATATAAATATTAGTGTTTTACAATTGGTATCAAGAGCCAAGGTTTCATTTTGGGGCTTGATCTACTCGGAATTCAGTTTGGTTTCTTTGTGGTTTTCTATTTTGGTTCGAGTTGTATCATTGGTATATCTAGTGTTGGTCGTTGTTTATGGTTTAAAGTGTTTTTATGGTTGTACAATCATGGTTTTGATGATATGAATGATTAGAGCTGAGTTTGGGATTATTCGTGGGTATTTTGGGTTGAATGTTTCTTACCAGTGGTTAGTTCTTGAAAGTTTCTTAATAGCGGTTTGTACTCTTGGACTGGTTAGTTCTTGAAAGTTTCTTAATAGCGGTTTGTACTCTTGGGCCCATTTGTGCTGTCAGGTAACCATAAAGAGTATAAAATGACAAAAGAAAGACTAGCAGTTTTGTCTTTAGGTTCAGTGTTTAGATCAGGTTACAGCGGTTAGATCCAATCTTTAGCGGCTACTTGTGGTCCAGCGGTTAGTACAAATATAGCAGTTATATCCCTACCAGCGGTTAGCTTTCTAATAGCGGTTACTTTTTAGTAGCGGTTAATATCTTTTTTCGTGTGTTGCCTAAACCATATGCTGCCAAAATTTTCACCTCACTAGCGGTTAGTTTCACCATACTTTGACTCAATTTGTACTACTGAAAGCAAACCAACAATGGTATACCTTGATTCAATTTTTACCTCTCGATAAGTAACCTTAACCCATTACAGTTTTATTCATGAATGGAAGACATATCAAAACTACATGATCTCAGATCTGTTAAACACTTGTGTTGACCGTTAAATACTAATAAGAGTTTAACAATACCCATCATAGATCCTTTGTGAGGCCTTCACCTCTTTAATATCCGAATATTTCAAAGATATAACCAAAACAAAAGTGTTTCAATTATCTCTTTTGATTCGTTCTAAGATTTTTAAGTATAACAAATTACGAAATGAAATAGAACAAAAGATCTCAGTCCATCTCATTGTGTTAAGGTATATTCGTTCGTACTTCATAACCACAAGAGATTATCATCATTGATCCTAACTTGGTAATGTCCGAAACATACAAGAAAAAGAACATTAACAAAAGTGTTTCATTCTTTCCTATTCTCGGTTATATGCAAACTGAAAAACAACAACAAAACATACCTTCGATCCATTGAGGCCGTGGCAATATCACAAAGATTAGTGTGTAGTTCGTGATGTTGACACTGTGAACGAGAAGGGTGTTTGTGCTTGGTTATAATTCAAAAGAAACACTGAGGAGATTGTATGATTGTGTTCAAATCTGATTTACCAAAGGGACGAGTTGGGACTGGTTGGAGTTAGAAGGTTTGTGACTGCGTATTCTTTTGTGATTAGGGTTTCAGTAAATTTAGGAGTGTGGTGTTTAGGAGTAATTTATAGCGCAGGATTAGGGTTTGGCTTAATTTGGACTTGGGCCTTGCGATTTCTGGTTACTAACTATTGATTGGGCCGGGGTTATACCTTTCTTTCTTGGGCTGCCGGGCTTCTATCCTTGGATTGGGCTGTGTTAATTGGATCAAAGTTGTTGGAATATAGAAGATATTGTAATAACCAATTATGTCGGGGTAGCTACGTGATACAAGGGACGAGTTTAGTAGTTGATACTCTTTGGTGTTGTCCTAATTCCTTTATGGTGATATTGTGTTGGAATAAGATCTCGTGAATGGTCTATTGGATATAATCTTTGGTCACGGTTTTGTGTAAGGTTTTGTCGATCCAATATCAGTCAAGATTTCTTTACGGTGTTACATGAGCTTCTTGAACCCGAGATTGAGACTTACATTAGATTGAGTTATTTTCGGGCTTGTTGGATATCTACGGGGTTTGTTCAGATTTCAAGCATACAACCATCACGCTCATCATAAAATCATCTCATCATTTACCGACCCAACGGGTTCTCATCATAAAATCCCGTGCATCATGTCCTCCACTTCAGACTCTGCCAAATCTGAGATACTCAGATTGTACGAGATGATTAAGCATAAGATTCCCAAAAATGTAAATCAGATAAACGTGTATGATTATGTGTGTGCCAATGGGGATTCTTTGTGCTCAAATTCACAAGAGAATGAAGTGCAACAGCCACAACAAGTGCATCACGTTGGAAATGAAAGCTGCATAGAATGTTTTCGACAACTTCACTCACACCTCTCAGTACTTGTTAAGGGAACTGGATTCATATGGGGATACGAACGTGCATTTTCAACACTCTTTGGTCAAGATGTTCAGATCTTTACAGACACAATGATTCTTAACTTAGATCAATTGCAACAACAACTTGACCAAGGAATTTCTTCCAATACTGGTTCCATGGCTGCTCTTAGTGTACTCAACAAACAACTCCAAGTATTCTTTGATTCAAAATTCACTATGGAGTATGACCATTACAGTGAGATGACTAAAAGGTGCTTTGCTGATCACACGGGAATTGAGGTTGACACGTTCAGAGATACACTCATCCAACACATGGGTGATGTTAAGGCGTTCATTGAGGAAAGATCACAACACAGATGTTTAGATAACGACAAAGTGAAGGGATCTCTGGTACAACCATGTGATGGTATTGACGATTCGGGTAAAGCTTTGGATGTTGGGTTAGGTGTCACGATGTGTAAAGGATCAGAGACTGATAAGCTTGACACTACCAGCAGTTCAGTGACTCCAGTCACCCATGGCATGGATGCTGATCTTAGACCGGTTAATGTACAAATGTCATGTGCTGAGGTACCCTTAAATGTTCAACAAAATGTGCTCTCTAATGAACGTCAGCATACTGATCAAATCAAACTCAGTTATGACACAAATTTGTTGGAAAAGACTGATAGCAATACCATGTCTAATTCAACAAACATGAGTCATAAAGGGGGAGAAAATGATCAGGATGCTGAACGTGATGGTTTGTTAAGCTCTGTGTTTACGGCTGATGCTTTTTGTTAAGTCACCATATTAGTAAACACAAGTATTCAAATGAAAGAAATGAGATGAGAAATAGACTTGGTTGATTAAGATCAATATGAAAGATGAAAGAACAAGAGTTTCCTTAAGATATGAAATTAACCAACAATATTAAAGAGTTACTTAGTGTCCTATTTATAGGAGAGGGATAGGGCAACACTCCCTTCCTTCCCTATCTTCTATGTCGTGGGCTTTCAAGGCCCATTGGACACTTATTGGACTCGTCTTATAACCATACGAGTATTAAGCTAAAAC
>LBNU01037442.1:8026-54688 GCA_014162995.1 Artemisia annua | reverse complement strand
GGAGTTTAGCAATCTGGAAGAATGTGATATGGCCGCAGGAGATCGGGAAGACACGTTTTCTTAAACATAAATGCTGGTGTTAAAACTTGTGTAAAATGCAAGTTTTTATTTAAGTCGTACAAACTTTTTGATCTATACCCGGTGCTTGTAAACCGGGCTTATCTTAAAATATTTTGTAGGCTTTTGACTGTTGAGAATTTTTATCGATTATATATACTATATCAGAACTTCTGTGAAAAAAAGATATTTGTATATTATTAACCCATATTTTATATTGTTAAGATCATTGCAGTTTTTTACAGGATGGGTCGATGTACAAAAGGCGCAAAAAGATATGCGAGATTACAGATATTGAATATGAATACCATTATGCTCTTGAAATTTTACAGCTGGTAATTGTTTTTCTTATTATTTTATAATTATTCGATAAATATTTTTACCCCAAAAAAAAGGCGACAGATAGTGTTTGATACTTGCGTTGGATGATTCTGATTTTGTGGCGGATGTATACTTATTATGAACAGGAGAAGTTGTATGGTTCGTGTTCTGAAGATGATGATCAGAATGGTGATTGGGATGTAAGAGAATGATGGTAGTAAATTGGATGGAAGTCGCGCTTGGTGTGAGATTCGGACACTGCATCTTACTAATTCTTGTCAAGTTTGGTAATTGCAACCAACTTGAAACTCAATAGAATGCTTTTGTGACGTAAATAGTTTATTAACTTATATGCTCATTACAGAAGTACATGACCGACACCACAAGAAGCTAAAAATTAGAGGTGAAATCTGACAATACAAAGCTCGGTCTACTCATCATCAGATGCCCTGTTTTAAATGTCACATTGCAATTTCAGTGCCAAACAGTTGCTGTTGATCACGGGTTCCACTCGTGTTTGCTGTTCCTTGTTTCCTATTTAAAGGTTTATTACTCTTATTACCATTTTACCCTCAGTCAGTTGTTTGTTAGCTTTGCCGTTTGTCTTCTTTTGTTAGGTAACCATCCATACGGTCCTATATTATCTTAGGTTAGGAGCACAAAGGTCCAGTAGCTACTGTGAAAATCGGTAAATTATCTTAGGAATCGCTTCAGTGTTTAAATTTTATTTTTCCACCCACATGACTTAGAATTTTCTATAAGATATTACAAGTAACGAGTGGATTGCCAATGACTTGTAATCTTAGCTTTATTAAGTTGACTACTCAAAGTCCTGCAGGAGAAATTTATTGGTTTTGTACAAACTTGACTATTACACAAACAAAATGTTGATTTTAAGCTATAATTATCAGTCTTCAATTTGACTGCAAACTCTAAAAGGCCGGCCAGCAAATCACTTTTTCCATCGAAAAATCTTGCGGCTTTATGACTTATTATGGAATTATGCATAACCATTAGTTCAGTCAATACAATGACCATAACAAGTGTCAAGTGGTATATATTTTTCTCAAAATATATAGATGACAGATGTTTTAGAAACGTCTTTGAAAAACCTTGACTTACATTTTTCTCATAAATTTGCTGTATCTTAGAAAATTGTATAACAAAAATACAAAATACACGAAGAAAGAAACCAAATGGTGCTTTCCTACCAATCCCTTGAAGGGTCCATTTCTAAGAAAAAGTATCAATACAAACAAAAATGAACATAAGGTCAGCTGATCCAACACGGCGAAAATAATTGATCTCACAGTCACAGGCTTGATTATTGATAACGGGCAATAATGGTCCTTCCTGTTTGGGCATAGTCTTAGATTGGTTGGTTTGAGTCTCATTTTTTTCAGAAACAAGTTTGATGAACCTGATGATCTTCTTGCACTCGTCCACCGATGCCAAATTTTTTTAATGACTTTGATTTTGTGAAAGCAACTTTTTTCAATAAATCTGTATGTGGAGAAAAAAAAAAAGACAAATAACTTAGAGGATATAATGTGAAATACCATAGCCAAGAGTTCTAGTCACTGAATTCGAATAAGTTAACCTTCAAAGACTTTAATATGGTTGACTAGGTCAACCCCAAGGTTTAGAAGAAGTATAACTTTTTTTTTTTTTTTTTTTTTTTTTTTTTTTTTTTTTTTTTTTTAGATGAAGTATACTTAATATTTACAAATAAAATAAAATTTAAGTGTAAACCCCCAACACAGAAATGAAGCATAAACATACACTAATTCTTATGAGCTTTATTTTCTTGTTCTTGTTCATTTTCTTGCATGGTAAATAAGTGTTATTTGTAGTCCGCACACGAACACACAATTCATGTTGAGATATTGTTTTGAATGCAATTTTCTTCCACTTTTGCAGGAACTTCTGGGAGGAGAATTACTGTGGTCAACAACTGTGGATTCACTGTTTGGCCTGGAATCTCAAGCAGCCCTGTTCTCAATATCACCGGATTCGAGCTCACAGAGGGAGAATCACGATCCTTCCAAGCTCCGACAAACTGGACGGGTCATATCTGGGGTAGGACCAGTTGCAGGCTCAATGGGTCAGGTCATTGGTCATGTGCCACTGGTGATTGTGGTACTGGTGAAATGGAGTGCTATGGAAAAACATACACACCACCCGTTACAATCACGGAGATTGATATACGCATTTATGAGGCTTCCTATGATGTCAGCATCATGAATGGTTTTAACTTACCAATGACCGTTGAGCCCACAGACGGGCATCTTGGGTACCCAAAGGTAGGCTGCGTTAATGACTTGAATCTAAAGTGCCCGCGGGACCTGCAGTTAGAGGTTGGAGGAGGGTGTAAGAGTGCTTGTCAGGTGTTTCCCTCACAGGACTACTGTTGCAATTATACCGATGAGGTACCTACCTGTAGCCCAACATCATATGGTCAGTTGTTCCACTCGTGATGCCCAAAGTCTGTTACCTACGAGTACGATGAATCGGATAGCACGGTTGCTTCCTATGGTGGTGGTGATTACACTGTCAGATTTTGTGATACATTTTCAAGTATTAAACTCGGTGGCCAACTCACCTATGGGGACCAACTTGTTTCCCTTGGTGGAAATTTCACGTTAGGGTTCTTCTCTGCTGATAGTAGTTATTTCACTTATTTGGGAATTTGGTACACAAACGATAATGAATCCAGGAAAGTATGGGTAGCCAATGCTGAATACGCATATGGAGATCATGCCCTCTCCATCGATCCCAATACAGGAAACTTGATCATCACTGACAGAAGCAGAACCCTGA
The DNA here is from genome assembly GCA_014162995.1 of Artemisia annua. NCBI lineage: Eukaryota > Viridiplantae > Streptophyta > Magnoliopsida > Asterales > Asteraceae > Artemisia > Artemisia annua. The sequence continues at coordinate 51,490 of LBNU01037442.1, read as the reverse complement.
TAACCATTACTAACATTGATGCTGGTCCAAACCCGAATGTGACTGCAACCCTTGAAGACAACGGTAATTTCCGGCTTATTAATGAAAATGACAAGAGGGTTTTGTGGCAGAATTTTGATCATCCAACTAACGTACTTTTACCGGGTATGAAACTTGGGTATGACATTACAACTGGACAGAATTGGACCTTGACGTCTTGGCTGAGTAATGAAATCCCTGATGCAGGAGCTTTTACTTTGAGCTGGGAACCCGTTAATGAAACATCTCATAAGATATTGATTCGACGACGAGGCCAACCCTACTGGACTAGTGAAAATCTAGATAACCAAACATTTCATAATATCTTTACAATATATGGTTATACACTCACTAGTGTATACAACAACAAAGAACGATACATTAGCTATGACATAAGTCAAGACTCTGGCAATGGCATTGGTCGTTCTTCTTTCCCTATGTGGATTTTAACACCAGACGGGCAAATTGATGGCGGTGATAATGATAGTCAATGGGTCCCTAAGTTCTGTAATGAATTTCAATCCCACATGGGTTGCGTGGAGTCAAGTTTACCTCTGTGCAGGAGGGAGAACGAAGAATTTAGCTATCGAAATGGCGATTTTGCTCCTCACAAGACAAGCAATGCTGACGATAGTAACTCGAGTCTAAGCATTAGTGATTGCTTTGTCAAGTGCTGGAATGATTGCAGCTGTGTGGGGTTCAATAGCAGAACCAATGGAATTGGATGTATTTTTTGGAGAGGAAGGAACAGCTTTTCCGATGACCCACGTGAGAGTTCGTTATGGATGTATGTGATCGGTCCCCAAAACCCAACTGCTGGTATGAATGCTATGTTACTAACTTACTATGGTCTTTGCTATGATTTTAGCCTTTTCGCATCTGACCATATTACTGTGAAGGTTTAAAAACTAAAAATAAAACAGGACTGATATTTATACTCATTGGTTTCATCATTCCTCTGATTTTCCTTCGTTTGGGGATTTTATGGTGTCTGAAGAAGAGAGAGCATCAAAAAGAAGGTACGGAAGTTGAAACTGGTGTTAAACGTTGCTTCCTTTTGTATAATATAGTTTCCTATTTTGTAAGTTATTGATGTTGATTTTAGAAGAAGAGAAACAAAAGAGAGAAGAATATTTCCTTGAGTTAACGGCCAGTGATAGCTTCAAGGATGTGCATCATCTTGAAAGTAATGGTGGCAAAGGAACTGATTTGCTATTATTCAGCTTTGCTTCTATTGTGGCTGCCACAAATGATTTTTCAGTTGAAAATAAGCTTGGACAGGGTGGTTTTGGACCTGTTTTCAAGGTGATGATGTTTCTTGTTGAACCGATATTATAGACTTGTTCTGTTCTTGGATCTATGTCTCTATCCTAACACAAAAATGCAGGGACAATTAAACGATGGACAAGAAATTGCAATCAAAAGACTTTCAAGAACATCAGGGCAAGGGCATGTAGAATTCAAAAATGAACTAATACTCATAGCCAAACTTCAACACACAAATCTTGTCCGGGTTCTTGGTTGTTGCATCCACAAGGAAGAAAAGATGTTAATTTACGAGTATATGCCGAACAAAAGTTTAGATTTTTTCCTCTTTGGTATGCAATATTTGTCATGCGTTCATATAATTTTCTAGTTTATTCTTTCTATCTTATATTGATAAACTGCTATATTGTATTGTAGATGAATACAGAAAGGTAGAGCTAGATTGGCCTAAACGATTCAACATCATTGAAGGAATTGCTCAGGGGTTGCTATACCTGCATAAGTACTCAAGAATGCGTGTTATTCACAGGGATCTAAAAGCTAATAACATTCTTTTAGATGAGAGTATGAACCCCAAGATAGCCGATTTTGGCATGGCAAGAATGTTCAAGCAGAGCGAGACCGAGGCAATGACAAACAGAGTTGTTGGAACATTGTGAGTTTGCTCTTTGCGTTTCCCTTATTAATAAACTGGATGTTCTCATAATAAGATTATTATCATCAAGAACTTAGATTTACTATTACAAAACATGTTGAGAAAATAGGATTACTACCTTATAAAGGAATGTCTTATGTACTTTATGTTTATGACAATGTTACATTGGCATGTTCAGTGGTTATATGTCTCCGGAGTACATAATGGAAGGGACTTTCTCCATCAAGTCCGATATCTTCAGCTTTGGAGTCTTGATCCTAGAAATCGTTACTGGAAGGAAAAATAGCTCTATCGTTCATCTTGACCGGACATTCAATCTTATTGGATATGTAAGCAATCACATTTAAACCTCTTTTATTTAAAATGTCTTCAATAAAAACGAGCGCGTATAAATAGGTATAATAAACCACATTTGTTTGCTGCATACACGATGATAATGAACATAAGAATTGTAATATATTTTTTTAACGATTTAGGCATGGGAGCTATGGCAACAAGGAAATGCAACGGAGTTGGTAGACATGACACTTAGAAATACTTGTGTCGTACAACAATTCGTGAGAACCGTTCATGTGGCACTTCTATGTGTACAAGAAAAGGCAGCAGATAGACCAACAACTTCAGATATGATCACCATGCTTCTCAATGACACTATACCATTACCCGCTCCAAACAAACCAGCATTCTTCATCAACAGATTCGAATCAACGTCAACAACTCCAGAAGAAAGAAATCGGAATCATTACACGGCAAACAATTTAACCATCACTGCTATGGAGGGTCGATAGGTTTGAAATAAGTCATTCATATATAAATAGCATCGTCATGGAAATTGTTGATGCATAATCTGGCGCGGGCTGGATTCAACGACTCTCCCTGGGCCGTTAGTCGTCTTCTCGAGCCCTAAATAGACCTGTCAACAAAGAGAACCCGTTAGGAGTGGACCCGAGGCCGTAGCCCCGGGATCCACCTCCGACGGTCAAGTCAGTCATCGATGCGATGTAGCATATATGAGTTAGGTTTAGGGTAACCTGTTATGAGATAATGAATAAGGGGATTCCAGCCATGTATTTATAGGCATGGATTAGGGTTTAGGCGTAGAGTGGGCCGCTGTCTGCCGGGCCTGGCCCATTGTTTGGGCGCGGGCCAGACTATACGTCCACAAGCCCCCCAAGTCTAGTATGACATAGTGCGTGGCTATGTTATGCTAGACTTATGTTCTGTTCATGGCCGCGTAGGCCCAATCAACCATAACGGAATGACCCATGTGTGCGCAACTTGTGCGCACATGGGATGGACCATACTGCGCAGCCCAAATGCGATAGTGCGCACTGGAATTGCGATTGTGATTGTCTCACAATGGTGAAGGTGGATTCCGCATGCTGCATCCTGGGTAAGAGCGTACCTTTTGTACCAGTAGCGGTGCAACATGGCGCGACAGAAGACGTGCTTCTGTGGCAGAAGTGCGCGTTATCCGCGACAAAAGTGCGCGCGATGCGCGACAAAAGTGCGCGTTGTCCGCGACAAAAGTGCGCGCTGTGCGCGAACATTACATCCACTTTTACAAGCGACAGAGGACGTCTCCCCTGCGGTAAGGTGGTGCGAATATTTAAATTCATCTTTGTACTGGGCTTGCAATACCTCTTACGTACGATCTGCTTCCAAATATACCTGCGCACGATGTGCGCAAACAGTGGTAGTATATACCCCGGTAGCCCCCCAAGTTTGATGGTGCTACTCGTGTAGGAGCATTAAACTTAGTTATGCAAATCCTGAAAACACTTAATGCAAANTCTTCTCGAGCCCTAAATAGACCTGTCAACAAAGAGAACCCGTTAGGAGTGGACCCGAGGCCGTAGCCCCGGGATCCACCTCCGACGGTCAAGTCAGTCATCGATGCGATGTAGCATATATGAGTTAGGTTTAGGGTAACCTGTTATGAGATAATGAATAAGGGGATTCCATCCATGTATTTATAGGCATGGATTAGGGTTTAGGCGTAGAGTGGGCCGCTGTCTGCCGGGCCTGGCCCATTGTTTGGGCGCGGGCCAGACTATACGTCCACAGAAATATAAAATGTTGTATGTTACATAATCTTATGAATGTTGTCTTGTAACAATCGACTTAATTCAATTTGAACTTCAATCACCTTCAATCTAAAGTTGTATAATATAGTTGGGATCATTTATATATGTATTGTTAATCATTTAATATAGTTTCTTTTCTGGAAAAAATAATAGGAATATATGTAAAGACTTCCAAAAGTCCAAAACATAAAGTTTTATCCCGTGACCATTTGAAGTGGACCAAATGACCAATAGTGGTGCTGATCATTGTGGATTCCACTCTTTTCTCACTTGTGGGTCTTTCACTAAAAAGATTTCTATATTATATGGTTACTTTTATTTAAGGTATTATGGGTCATGGGTGGATTTTATAAGCATGCTGAATAATAGATTGAAAATAAGGTTGTCATTAGCTTTTTTATATGGGTTGATCATTTATCATATTTCCTGAAGTTATTATAGAATTGATGTACTACTTATGATTCTGACATATATGTTGTCAAACTGCTTGTACCGGGTACATACCCCTATTTCAAAGACAATATATGGAAGGTAATGACAATGTTCAGATTGACATGGTACAATGGCCTGCTCCAGTAAATGCCCGCCTGGCCGCCCGCTCTGACAAATTAAAATATTTTCGTGCAGAGTTCTCATATGTGAAATTGTGAAGAATGTGACTATTTTGAAAGAGGAGTGATATGATCACAAAAAAAATTTCACACAAAAGTCCAACAAACTGATGTGGCGGTGTGCCATTGGTGAGTTTTTCTCTCATTTCTCTTATTGAACCACTCACACTCCGCCACATCAGTTTGTGAGACTTTTTTATGAAATTTTTTTTGTGATTATATCACTCCTCATTTTGAAATAGTAGTTACAAGTCTAGTAACTAAATATACATGTGGATATATCTTTAGCAATTACAATATGTTGAAAGAGCTAGTAACTATTGTGCACGACAAGCTAACTATTATTAGATATCCTTGCGACAAAAAGTTCTATTCATAAGAAATCAATATATTAAAACTTATGATTGACAAGAAACATCTTTATCTTACAAAAAAATTAAAGATATGAAAAAGTTGCATCACTTTCGGTCTGATTGAATATACTAATGATTTTGCTTATAATTTATGTGAAAACGTCATCTTGTGTTAGAGATAATTTTTATATAATATTTCAAGGAACAAAGTTGCATAATGATATAGGAAAGTAGGTTAAAAAGGCCCATGTGAGTCCATGATTAAGTTGGTGCCACAAGACAAACCTTTACAAGCATAGTGCCAAATTTGATATTAATGCTTCCAAAATCAGTATTCCATAGAAGTCGACTATAGGTAAACTATAAAATTGATTATTTTATGTTTCTCTTTGTATCAGTTGTTTGAAGTTCGAAAAAAAAGATTTACAATTTACAATTAACATATTCTAATAACTTTAAAGAGGTGATTGTACATATTATATTTTGATTCATACGCACCATCTTGTTCTTTAAATACTAGTTGTGGGTGTGCATCGGGCCGGAACCCGACCCGTCCCGACGAAGCCCGAATCCCGACAAGCTTGGAAATCCTAACCGAATCCCGACCCGAGTCTAGCCCGAATCGTCCCGAGTCCTGAAACGAAACCGATTTGTATGGTTTTTCTTTGTAATCTCGACTTCGTCCCGACTCCCGACCCGACCCGAATCCCGACAAGCTGAAAAACCCAAACCGAGTCCCGACCCGAGTATGGTCGGTTCGGGATTCGGGACAATTCGGGACGTCGGGATCGGGACGGTTTTCGGGTGTCGGTCGGGTTTTGCTCAGCCCTACTATATATATACTCCCTCCGTCTCAAAATTATTATTAAACAGGTCAACCCGCGAACAGGTTTAAGCATATAAGCCTCTAAAAATATAATATATAACTTGGGTTTTATGTTGGATTCATGTCAGTGCAAAGAGATTTAAACTAAATAGTTTCTTCAGTTTTAATAATGACAAACATGTAACTTGTAATGTATAACGTAAAATGCGCAAGTTACTTGTAAACACAAATCATTAATGTATACTTACATCAACATCTCTCGAAGTTTCAAGTAAGCTTCAACTTAGTCGAAGATTTCTATTCCGACGTAAATCACTCAAGGTATGAATAAACAAATTTAAAACTTGATAAATGATCAAAGGAATAAATTTTTTGTTCAAGATTTCACATTTTTAATGTGACAAAACATTTTTTTTTTCAAAAATACATTTTACAAATTATTTTTAAATTAAAAAGAAATGTTTTAATTGGAAAAATAAGTTTAAAAATCCCAACAGCTATTTTTCTCCCCAAAACAGCTCCAAACATCCCCAAATAAACTTTTATCACTAAAAACAAAAATTGGGGCGTCTTTATCTGGGACAGTACCACTAAATTTTAACGGTACCGTCTGACAATTAGTGGTACCGTCTGAACTTTAGTGGTACCGTCTGTCTGTAACGGCTAGTTTTTTCTTCCTCTATAAATAATTGATCATTTTACACACGTTTTGGTAAGGTTATTCACACAGAACTTTCTTTTCTTTATCTACCCACTCCAATCCTATTTCTTTGATCATGTAGTTAGTTTATTTTTGTTTAACAGTAATCTAATCATCTATTCAAGTGATCACCTTCATTCCCCTATTAATGCAAGAGAAAAACACATTGTATTATAAAGATGCAAAGTGTTGTAGGGTTAGTCTAGTGCACTCGTAACATTTGTTACACACTTGTTGTATCTTGATATACATCAAGTTATCTACCATCTTGTTTAGTTAGTTTGTGTGGATCATTGTGATCTTGTAGAGATCGGGGAGATCTTGTGTAGCTTGTGTTGTTAGCGGGTAGATCGTGAGTAGATCGGGTGGATCGTGAGTAGATCGGGTAGATCGAGTGTAGATCATGTGGATCTTATAGCTTGTGTGATTAATAAGGATCGAGTAGATCGTGAGTGAGATTGATACTAGCTAGCTTAGTACTCGACATCTAGCTTAGTGTCGAAAAATATTGTAAGCAATGTTGTATAGTTTTCTCCGCCGAGAAGGGAGCTTGTTGATTAGTGAAGTAACTCTCGAGTTGGGTACTCGAGGAGTAGTTTTCTCCGCCGAGAAGGGAGCTTGTTGATTAGTGAAGTAACTCTCGTGTTGGGTACTCGAGGAGTGGAGTAGGGCGAAAAGGAGCTTCGTGACCGAACCACTATAAATCTTCGTGTCCGGTTTGCGCTTTCTTTACTTATCTCTTTACTTGTTATCTTTGCATTTACCGTCTTATATCTATATTTGCATTGCATTTTTATTTGTGTAGTTTTTATTTTTTTTATTTTTTTTTTATTTTTATTTTTTGCTTATATCATGTTGACTATGTTTATGTCGTGACATGAAACTTGTATTATGTTTGTGTCATGGTTTGATTGTGTTTGTGTTGTAGTTTACTTTATATCATCCCTAGTTATTATATAATCTTTGTTGACGCTTTTCATATTACGTCACAATTGATCGGGTGTTTGATATAAAATATTTAAGTTTTAAACGGGAACTTATTCACCCCCCCCCCTCTACGTTTTCCACAATTCAGATAAAATATATATTTTGTTATGTACTTAATATATATGAGTGATTACGATTTCACTGAAATTATCGTATAATATTTATATGTTACTTTTATCATTTTTTAGATCCTTATACCATTTTGTTAAATTGACAAACCATCAACCTCATTCACCGTTTCACCCATTTACTTAAACATGTTAAACGAGTGTCACGTGTTATGAATGTATGGGTTGGGGTTGCCGTCTCTTGACGAGATTAATAAATATGTCATGTTTGGGTAGAAATTATATTAATCCATCAACCCGCGAACCCGAATAAATCAACCTCAACACGACTTGATTGCCACCCCATATGTTATTTGAGAGACTTGAGACACATTTATACACTGGCATAGTTTTAATACTTGACCTTCGGCATGCTAGAAATAAAATCATGGTTATACACGTTATAACAATACTTAACCAAATAACTATGCATATTAAGTTTACAATATTTTAGATAGATAAGAAGTGTGGTCCATGAAGCCAAAATCATGGCGACAAGCTAGCAAAATCCCCACATGGAGTTATACACATGAAAACAAGGAACCATGATTCACCAATTGACCACCCAGTTTTTATCATTTTTCTAACTTAGAATATAACGAGTAAAAAAAATTCACTAAATACCTAGAAAGCTACATAACCTTCTCACTAAAGGCTAGCTAGCTAAACCCAACAAATAGAAATAAAAATGAACAATGGTTTGTAAAAAGGTTAATTTATATGGTGATTAAAAATGTTTTGGCGATAAAAATATAACACAGTATAACTTATGGCCTGTTTGGTAAAAATATAGCACAATATAACTTATGGTTTTAAAAAAGTTGACGTGTCAGAGAAATTGGGATGAATTGACCCTCCTTACTGGGACAGCCTAAAAAGGAATATTAAAAAAGTTAACATATGTGGTGAAATAAAAAAGTTTAAGAAATACGTAGGTTTGACATAAAAACAAATCCCACCGCATTTTACACTATCAAGATTGTTCTTATGTCAACTTAATAGTTCCCAAAAACTTAAGCAATATAAAAGTATATAATATATCCAATAATCACTTTCTTGAAACTATTCCCCGTGATATAATGCACGGATCATGTAACTATATTAAACAATGAAAAAAATATTAATTCTCATTTGCATAAATTCTTCTGTCCCACGTTCCATATGTCACTAAAACAAGAGTAATGCTACTATCACACAATATTTACAAACAAAAATCCACACACACATGTGGCATGTGAGGCGTACCAATTAGATTACATGAAGTTTTCTATTTCTTGTTTTTTACTCTCCATAATCAAGTGACACCTATCTATGTAGATAATTTTTTGTAAAAATTATGTGAGTGTAGTATTTCTCTAAAACAATAGGAAGCCGCATAAAAAGCCTTTCACCTTTTTGTATTGAGCATTGATATAGGGACCGAACTAAATGCATCTAAAAGTGGACCTAATGCATAATGACTTGTACAGTGACGACCTGTACAAGACACTGTACAAGTCATTTACGCATTAGGTCCATTTATTATTTTCGTTTTGTATTTTATTAGAGTACTTTACTAAATATTGTTACAATTAGTGCTGGAAAAAAATAATAATTATTAGAAACTGCTATCGTACTTGTACCATGGAACATATTATGAAATTATTTGCATGACTCAGGTTCAATACTTAAAATAATAATAATAATAATAATAAAATAAATAAAAAATAAATAAATAAAAAATAAAATTTTAAATCTACAAAACATTAGCCTTTTCTCTCTAGCCTAAGAAATGTGAACATACTCCTTTTCTTGTAACACCGCCCAATATATTCATTCCAAGTTCGGTATTTACTCTTTGTCAAAGCTTGTTCACGAGAGCGCTCTTGTGACAAAGCTAACGGTTTATCTTCTTCTTAGCAGTTAGCTGGGAGCTACACTTTTTTAAACAAAATATTTTAACAGAAACAATGTTCGTACAAACGAAAAAGGATTCCAGTTTGTAGAATTCGCTTGTTCGTACAACTACAAAAATGTTTTACAAACGGAGAAGATTCAAGTTCAGTCCGAGAAGCAAAAAAAAACTTGTGAGCTCTAATGTACACAACATAACTAGTATATCCGTGAATATTTTTATACTTTTTTCCGATCATACTAAAATATTAAACCATCGAAGTCTGAACTAAATTATTTTCTACAGCTACGAGGTCATGGTACCATTACATAAAAGTTATAAATTGTTTAAACTTTCAAAAATACTCTCTCTGTCACAATATTATTGTTCACATTTCCATTTTAGGTTGTCCCAAATTAATTTTCCACTAATAAAAATTGATAATGAAATTTGATCACTAGGGGTGTTATTCTGGTTGACCCTATGTCCATTCAGGCTCAGGAAAAAAAAATAATAAATAAAAAATAAAAAAGACCTAAACTTGACTTTATTTAAAACTCGGGTTACTCGGGTTCGGGTCAATTCGGGTCTAGGTCATTTAAGAATCATACAAATTTGTACACAAAAAAAAAAAAAAAAAAAAAAAAAAAAAAAAAAAAAAAAAAAAAAAAAAAAAAAAAAAAAAAAAAAAAAAAAAAAAAAAAAAAAAAAAAACTCTAGCCTTTCGGGTTGACCCGAACCCGAGTAAGACACATATATTAGACTTGATCCCGATCCTATTTAGAACTCAGGTTATTCGGGTTGACTCGAATATAATTTTGAACCCGATCGACCCGACTCGAATAGTCTAATTTGGGTTTTGGTCGGGTCGGCTATTTGCACACCTAGTTATTACCATATTAACCTTACTTGAAATTGTTAATACAAACTTTAATAAAGTAGTAATTATTTAGTTAAGAGCAAAATTGTCACTCTTCAAAAGTAAGAGAGAGTCACTAAATTATTTTTTATTTTTATCTTTATTATTATTATTTTTTAATTGTGTGTATTTTTGTCGGTGGACAATTATTTTAGGACGGAGTAAGTACATATTTAGATCAATTAAATTTCGCATATACATTACTACCTCACTTCCAAAATTATTATCCTGCTTTGACTTTTTGATGTCTTTTTATTTCGAATTTGACCTTAACTATCTTCTTTTGTGGTATATAATAATTGGGTTGAGATTCTCTTAAATTCAATATGAACATGATAGGTCATGTTAATGTTTTTGTGAGAAGAAAAAATATGTCAGGCTCTTTATGTGTCGTTTTTATTTTACTTAAATTTAAAATAACATTAAAATGACCTATCATGTTCAAATAAAACTTGAAAGTATCTCAATCCATAATATTTTATGTAAAATATATGAATGAATTTGTATTTTCTTTGATATAATTTTATCAAGTATTATATAACACAAACGAAATGTTAAAGCTGTAAAGTCAAAACAATACAATTATTTTAGCGCAAATGGAGTGCCATTTAATGTAAACAAAATAACTTGGCTACAATTTTTGTAACGAATTGGCTACAATCTTCATACAAAAAATACACACAAAATGACTCAGGAACTCATTGAATAAGACTCAGAGACCTACAAATAGACTCAGTGACCCACATTTATAGCACAAAATTATACCGGCCAATTACCTCCAAAAAAAAATTATACCATGTTACAATTAAAACAAAATATTTTATTTCCATTTCACATCCACTTTCCATAAACATCAATACAACCCAACACAGTACAAAAGTCTTCTGTTTCTGACACCAATAAAAACACTTCATCTTCTTCTCCCCACATCTTTCTTCAATGGCAAGTCTAGAAGACATTGGTGTATCAGCTCTAATAAACATAATAAGTGCATTTGCATTCTTACTAGCATTTGCATTACTAAGAATCCAACCCATTAATGACAGAGTTTATTTTCCAAAATGGTATATTAATGGAGCTAGAGCTAGTCCTAGACATAGAGGAAATAACAACTTTGTGGGGAAATTTGTGAACTTGAATTTCAGTACTTATTTTAGTTTTTTGAATTGGATGCCACAAGCTTTGAAAATGAAGGAGAATGAGATTATTGAACATGCTGGTCTTGATTCTGCTGTGTTCTTGAGGATTTATATACTTGGGTGAGTATGATTCTTTTTTCTTTTACTGTGTTTTTGTTTAATTTTCAAGATTTTAGCATAATTCTGAAAGTTATGAATGTTTGGTTTTTTACTGTACTTTAGTGAATTTACAGTCCTGGGTTGGTGTGGATTCTATTATTATTTTTTTTTTCAAGGTTTAATCACAATTCTGAAAGTCAAAAAAAGTATGGATTTTTAGTTTTTTACTGTATTTTTGTGAAGTTACAGTCTTGGGTGATTAAAATTCTAGTTTTTTCACATGGGTTTTGTTTATTTTGCAAGATTTTGTTATAATTCTGAAAGTTATGAATATTTGGATTTTTACTGTATTTCTGAGAATTTACAGTCTTGGGTAACTATAATTCTAGTTTTTTTTCATTTGGGTTTTGTTAGTTTTCCAAGATTTTCGCATAATTCTATAAGTTATAAAAGTTTGGATTTTTACTTTCCTCTTGAGAATATAAATTCATGGGTACTTAATAACTTATGGATTTATTACTTTACAAGATTTTAATAATTGTTTTTGAACAATTATGATCATTCATGTTAAATTCTTGTAAAATTGCATTTTTACTGTTATTCTTTTTCAGAATTTACATCACAATTTGTTTAAAGTTTATGAAAAGCTGAAATTTATAATGTTGTTCTTTTTGGAAATTTGCTACTTTTGAATATTTTATTGTGCATTCGTTTTTGTTATTTTTGTAGATTTCCTAATAATTTGAGCTTAGCTGGAAGATGCTGTTGTTTAAATGTGAAGTTGACAAGTCATGTAAAATAGCTTGTGATATTTTCTTGAGAATTTTCATTATTATTGAATAGTTTTAAATCTTTTTTCTACCTAAATTTTTGTTTATCTTGTGGAATTGCTCATAATTTGTGGTTAATTAGTCTAATACACTTGATTAAATTTATCGAGAATTTCACTGTTTTCTTGTCCCAGCATACTTTACCAGTATTGATATTAAAGTAGGACATTTATTAGTAGTCAAATGAATTACTTTGAGCCTGGTTAAAGATTGCAATAGTAAATTTATAATCCGGTTATAATTTGCAGGTTAAAGATTTTTGGACCAATCACTATTGCTGCACTCTTGTTGCTTGTTCCGGTCAATGTATCGGGTGGGACTTTATTTTTTCTCAGCAAAGAATTGGTGGTCAGTGACATTGACAAGCTTTCAATATCAAATGTTCAACCCAAATCTCTAAAGTGAGTTCATGTTCTTGGTGATTTATGTGCAATTTAGTACATAAATAAAAGGTTAATACAAATGATCGAGTTGACATTTGACTGTCAAATGACTTGCCTTTTGATCTTGCACAAATTTAGTGTATACTAAATTATTAATGAATCAAAGGTCTTATTTTCGAATTTCAGATTTTTCGCACACATTTCAATGATGTATGCGTTCACATTTTGGATCTGCTACATGCTCTATAAGGAGTATGATACTGTATCATCAATGAGACTGAACTTTATGGCTTCAAAACGTAGGCGAGCAGAGCAATTTACAGTAAGTGATACTCAGTTTGGCACCCAGTACAATATCACGTTAAAAAATGTCACTGGTAAAACCGCGTGACCGTAAAGGTCATGGATTTAAGCACTATTGACAATTTTGACCCGTTTACTTTGTCAGTTTTGGTTTTCCTTTATCTCTAACGGGTTAAATGCGTTAATATTTAAAAAGCTGTCAAAAAATGAATTTATCAAACTGGTCCAAATCATTGAATTTAGAAAGATTATTACAGAAATGATATAAGGTTGGTATCATATCCGGTACACATTGGTTTTGAGTAGATCCTACAGACCCATTTGGATGTGTACACGTTTTATTAAAACATGACCCATTTGGATGTGTACACGTTTTATTAAAACATGACCCATTTTGACCTTTACCCAATCTGATCTACTCTCCCATTTTGCCAATAACTTTTACTTTGCGACTTGTGTAATGTTGTATGCCTTTGCATAATACTTAGTTATCTGTTTTGAAGGTTCTGGCTCGAAACGTGCCTCATGGTTCAAGCCATTCTGTATCAGATAATGTAGACAAATTCTTCAATAAGAACCACCCCGGTCACTACCTATGTCACCAGGTAATATAGTCTCCCACATTACTATCTATAACAAATTTACAATTTCTTTAATTGTTATGTAACCATCATTCCAAATTTGTCATAATTTAGGTTGTCTACAATGCAAACAAGTTTGGTAGACTTGTTAGGAGAAGACACCGGCTGCAAAATTGGTTAGACTACAACCAGCTTAAGTATGAGAGGAACCCAGAAAAACGACCAACCTTAAAGGTAGCTCATGTGCCCTACACACTCGTATACATACATCTTCAAGCTAATAATCTTATATTTTATAAGCCTTTTGTCTGCATAATACTAACTCATATAACCTTTTCAACCCTCAGACAGGCTTCCTTGGACTTTGGGGGAAAAAGGTGGATTCTATCGAATACTACACACAACAGATTAAAGAGTTTGACCTAAGAGTTAGTTGCTTCTAATTTGTAAAAGAGTGCCTTTTTTTCTCTCATTAAAACTACTCCATCTGTTTGAGAGAGTCTAGCAATGCAGTTTGACTTTTACGGTCAAACAAGTATAATTTCAACTACAAACTTGGACAAGACTTCATTTGATTTATTGTAGAGGTCAAACAGTTTCCGAAACGGGTCTATTTTTAGTAGGGATCGGGCTGGGTTTCCCTACAAATAGTTTCTGTCCGTTTTTTCACTTAATTATTTTATCATAATAAGTAGTATTTAACTTGTTACAGAAACAATGTCATTACAATAATAACTTAAATAACATAATAACTATGCAAGTTGGATACATTAAAATAGAATTTCAACAACTTTCGACCCCTTTCCTTTTTCACAAGTTCCTTTTTGAAAAAATACCTAGTTTGACCCGTTTGAAATAAAACATAACCCAAATTGACCCATTCAAATGTAAAGGTGTCAAACGTGCTACATTTTCTTTTCTAGACTTACATTTCCATCTTTTAATGTCCGTTTTACTTTTCTATGTTCTCAAAATGATAGTTGACGATGGAACGGCAGAAAGTACTTAAAGATCCGAAATGTATAATGCCAGCTGCATTTGTTTCATTTAACTCTCGATGGGGAGCTGCGGTTTGTGCACAAACTCAACAGAGCAAAAATCCTACTCTATGGCTAACAAACTGGGCTCCAGAACCTAGAGACGTTTACTGGAAAAATCTCGCTATACCCTTTGTTTCTTTGAGCATCCGTAAACTAGTTATATCATTATTAGTCTTTGCTCTAGTATTCTTTTACATGATACCCATTGCATTCGTTCAATCACTCGCAAATCTGGAAGGTCTTGAAAGAGTAGCTCCTTTTCTCAGACCCGTAATTGAATTGTAAGTAAAGTTTAAATCCTTTTTTTTTTTCACCACATTTATGAATTATTTTTGGGTTCTGATCAGTTCATATATTTTGGATTTATTTCATTGTTTACAGGGAATTTATCAAGTCGTTCCTTCAAGGGTTTCTTCCTGGTCTTGCTTTAAAGATTTTTCTATATATTCTTCCGAGTGTTCTTATGGTTATGTCCAAGATTGAAGGGCATGTGGCGTTTTCTGTTTTGGAAAGGAGGACGGCTGCAAAATACTACTATTTCATGCTGGTGAATGTCTTTTTAGGGAGTATTGTAACCGGAACAGCGATTGAACAGCTTCATTCTTTCCTTCACCAATCGCCTACAGAGTAATGTCCTAAACACCGACAATTTTTTTCTTAATAAAATGAAAGTTTAGGCGTTTGACTAATACTCACACATAGAGCTAACAAGATGGACGGGATGGTTACAGGTCAAAACGGTTTGGTTTTGAAAAGGGGCAAACTAGTACAAATATATTAGTCTTAAACAGGTCATTTTAAGTACAAGTCAACTCAAATCTTCATTTGTTTTAACACAGGATCCCGAGGACCATTGGTGTATCCATTCCAATGAAGGCTACTTTTTTCATCACATATATAATGATTGATGGGTGGGCAGGAATTGCTGCTGAGATTCTTAGGTTAAAGCCATTGGTTATTTATCACCTCAAGAATATGTTCATTGTAAAAACCGAACGTGATAGAGAAAAGGCAATGGACCCAGGGAGTGTAGATTTTCCTGAAACTATCCCTTCACTCCAATTATACTTTCTAATGGGCATTGTGTATGCTGTTGTTACTCCAATCCTTCTTCCTTTCATTCTCGTCTTCTTTGCTTTTGCATACTTCGTTTATCGCCACCAGGTACGTCTTATCAGCCCCTTTATTTGCTTTTACAGTAATTCAGTTTTGTTCAAACTGTTTAAAAAAACGTGTTCGAAAACGGGTAATTTTTTGGTACAGTGGACCTGATTTTGACGGTTTCTTTATATTGATGCAGATAATTAACGTTTACAATCAACAATACGAGAGTGCTGCTGCATTCTGGCCACATGTTCATAGCCGCATAATCGCAAGCTTGTTGATTTCTCAACTTCTTTTGTTGGGACTGCTTAGCACAAAAAAGGCTGCAAATTCAACTCCATTGCTTGTCGCATTACCTATATTGACCCTGACGTTTCAAAAGTACTGTAAAAGTCGATTTGAACCTGCTTTCCGAGAATACCCTCTAGAGGTAAGCCATTAGAACCTTCTATTGTTATGGTAGTAATATTGACCTTTTTACTTTTGAATGGGTTGATTTGGGTTGTATTTATCTCAAACGGGTCAAATAGATATATAAAAAAAATATAAGCTAAAAAGGGAACTGGAAAAGGGTCAAACGAGTTAAACCCGGACTAAAAGATTTTTGTGTGTAGCACCCTCTTTGACCCGTACTAAAAGATACCCGTTTTGACACATCTTATGCACTCAAATTACCTATCAATGCATTCTTTTCGTGTGTTTTTACAGGAAGCGATAGAAAAGGATACACAGGACAAAGCTTCAGAACCCGAAATCAACCTCAAAGCCTTCTTAGCCGATGCTTACTTACACCCGATTTTTCGTTCATTTGAAGAAGTTGAGTTGACAGAAGTCAAAGTTGAAAAGAGCCCAGATCCCGTCCCAAGTCAACCCGAAACCGAGCCCGTTTCCCCTACCCATTCCCATTCCCCTTCCCCTTCTCATCACTCACATGAACATGAGCAAGAACAAGAACACGAACACGAAGAAACTACTACGGTTCAACACTATGAAGTGGGACCTCCAGCTAATGTTTATCAGTACGGATACGCGTACCACGAGAACATATTTCATTACAATGTGAATAGCTATCAAGAGACACAACACGATGCGCAACATGACTATATTGTGGAGTCACCACACAGTTACTATCATTACTGAGCCCGAGCTCGAGCAGCTTGGTATATATGTTGTACATGTGAATACTAATTGTTGATAGATGTAATGGACTAATGGGCATATTTGTTTGTTCATATGACCTGATCCTTGTACCGTTGTACGTTCATCTTTGCCCTATCATTTTGTTGGGATCTGATGGTTAAACACGAAACCAAAACGACAGCCAAATAATGAATTAAAATAAATTAGAATGAATGAACTTAAACAAACACAAATGAACTGCTGATCACATCATAAACTGTTTGGTTACCTAAAAGTGTGTCACGGCTCATGCATGTAAACGATAAATATCGTAAAAGAGACATTTTCGACGCATAACACTAACATCTAGCTTATTCTGTGGTGCAAATGGTCATCCAAAAAGGCGAACGAAATGTTAACGTATGTGCAGTGTAACCTTAATACCTTATATATACGGTCCAACACAATGAGGCAAGTTTAGTTGTTTGCAGGGTTTCTGAACGTATAATCCTTAATGTTATCGAACGTTAAGATTTTAAGTTTCGTTCACACACCGTATTTTCATAACACGGCACGCATTGTATAAGATACAATTTTTTGAGAAATATTTCTTCCTTTACATGACATGGACCCACTAAAGTTTGGTTTGTATATACTACAGTAACATTTTACAGAACCACGTAAATTTTACAAAAAGGGTTTTCACACGATCAGTAACAAAATTATTACTCCAAGTATCATGACACATTATCGTATACTAGCATGGTAACCGCGCGTTGCGGCGACGGATACCCTAAAATAATTTTTTTCGATAAATCATGTAGTTTAGTTTATTATGTTCTTTTTTATTATAAATATTGAAAATACTCTTTATAGCAAACTTATTAAACTTAAGGGTCTAATATGTAAGTTATTTAGCCTATTATTACTAATACTTAATTTTGGTGTTGGTATTGTAAGTTTTGTTTATACAGGGTCTTAAGTGGAACTTGTGGCTATATAAGGATTGAGATGGAAGCTAGGGTTTCATAATCACAGTCTTATCTCATCGAATACACATAGTTTTCTCTCTCAAAGTTGATCATCTCTTTCTTAGTTTTCTGGGTTATTAGCAGTTTTGGTTTAAAGGGTTTATCAAGATCTTCTTGATTGTAATCTGGGTTTTAATATTGTTTTAGTTTAGTTTGGTTTAGTGTGTGAGTTTGTAAGCAGCATCTAATAGAGGGACTGCTATCTTTCTTTTGTATTGTAACTTGGCTTGAATCCGTGTTGGGGACAAGTCTTCAGTGTTTATTGTTATAATAAAAGAATAAGTCACCAAAGGGGTGGTTGGTTGGGTGATTACACCTTGTGTTTAGTAGTTTTGGTACCATTTTAACATGGTATCAGAGCTCTAGGTTCTGATTACTTGGTTTGGTTTTTGGGAATCTTGGTTAGATCTTCGATTAGGTGCTGGTTTTGGGTTTGTTGGTGGTTTAATTGGAGGTTTTGTGGTTTAATTGAGTTTTTAGGGTTTTTTCTTGAAACCCTAATTTTTGGGGTTTTTTGTTTCTGGTTCGATTGGAAGCAATTGGTGGTTGGTTATTGAAGAATTAATGATTAATTGTTGATTCTTGGTTGGTTCTTGAGAAACCCTAATTTCTTATTTGGGGTTTGTTGTTGGATCGTGTGGATCTGGGTTTTTGGGCTGAATCTTGGTTCAGTTACTCTAGACTAAGTGAATCTAGAGTAGCTGTTGTGATCTTTTCCGCTGCATTCAAAGCACTGTAAGGTTTTTTCTTTTTCCTTAAGAAACCATTATCTTAGTAAGAGTGGGTGCAAACGGGCAGATTAACATCTTGACCTGCCAACTTTGATTGGTACGGAAACCTGCTCTGGTCTGTCCTAGTCTGCTCTGCTGGATTCTTGGTTTTTCTTGGGTGTGAGTTTATTCTTTAGGTTGTTTTAATTGGTAGTTATTTGTTTGTTCTTGGTTGTTTTTTGTTGGTTCTTGTTTGGTTAGTTGGTTTCTTGTTTGTTCTTGTTTGTATCTGTGTTTCTAGTTGTTTCTTTGTTGATTCATTATGGCTATTATGATCAGTAGTCTGGATCAGAGTAATCCTTTGCATCTTCATCCTAATGATTCTAATTGTGCTTCCATAGTTACTGTTAAATTGACTGGAGTAGAGAATTATAGGATTTGGGCTAGTGCTATTAAGTTGGCTATACAAATTAAAAATAAAATGGGCTTTCTTGATGGTTCTTGTGTTAAATCTGATTATGTTGCTAGTCCTTTATTAGAAGCTCAATGGGAAAGATGTAATGCTGTGGTGTTGAATTGGATTTTAACTTCTTTGTCTCAAGATGTGTATCTTGGTCATGTGTTTTCTGAAAATGCTTCTGTTGTGTGGAAAGATTTAAAAGATACATATGATAGAATTGATGGTTCTGTGGTTTTCAATTTGCTCCAAAAGATTAATAACTTCAAACAAGGTGGGTTGCCTGTTTCTGAATATTATCATAAGTTGAATTCTCTATGGAGAGAATTTGACATTCTCACCAAACTTCCTGACTGTGTTTGTGATGCTAGAGTAGAATTGATTGATCATGCTAAACTGTTAAAGCTTATGCAATTTTTAATGGGTCTTGATGACATATACCAACCAATAAGGAGTAGTTTGTTAACTAGGGAAAGTTTACCTGAAGTTAAAGATGCTTTTGTCATTATTTCTAGAGAGGAATCTCATAGAGGGATTCCTAATACCTCTGTTAAATCTGAGAAGGCTCAGATTTCTGCTTTTGTGACTAGACCAAATGGGAATAATAAAAGAAATAATAATAACAATTGGCCTAGTAACAATGTGAACAATAATAGAGGAAATTATGATAATCTGTTGTGTAAGCATTGTGGTTTAAAAGGACACACTATTGATAGATGTTTTGAACTAATAGGTTATCCACCTGGATTCAAAAAGAATCCTAATTTGAAACCTGTTAATGGCTTTAATAGAAGTAATAATGCTGATGTTAATAGTGATGTCAAGAATGCTAGCACTCTGTCTTTCACTAATGAACAGGTTCTGAAGTTGATGAGTTTGTTAAATGACAAAACCAGTCTCCCTGCACATGCCAATATGGCAGGTAGTGCTTCTTGTTCCTTCTTTAATTGCAATGTGTTTTTTAATCAAAATTTCTATAGGTTTTTTTGTGCCAATTTGAATGTTAATGGTGTGAGTTATCACTTGGGTTGGATTATTGACTCAGGGGCTAACCAACATATGACTAATAGCACTGAAAAAATGTTTGGGGTTGTTGATATATCTGATTTAAAAATGACTGTTGGACACCCTAATGGTACTTTGGCCAAAATTACTCATGTTGGAAATTTGAGATTAAATAACAGTGTGGTTTTGTTTGATGTTTTAGTTGTTCCTGAGTATTCTGTTAGTCTTTTATCTGTTCACAAGATGATTAAAGATAGTAAGTTGTTTGTTGGTTTTGATGAGACTACTTGTTATATTCAGGATTTGAAAAAGGACAATGTTCTGGGGACTGGTAGTGAATTTGGTGGTCTTTATGTGTTTGATAAAGAAGTTGTTAGTCCAGCTGTTGTGAATAAGAGTGAGTTTTTTGTTTGTTATGTGTCTAAGGAGGTCTGGCATAATAGACTTGGGCACCCTGCTAATCAAGTTTTACAAGTGTTAAAAGGTTCTTTGAATTTGACTAATTTGAATCATGAAAGTCCTTGTGAAGTTTGCCATAAGGCAAAACAGAGCAGGGATCCTTTTCCTTTAAGTGAAACTAAATCATCTGTTTTTGGACAACTTATACATCTTGATGTATGGGGTCCTTACAAAGTGATTAGCAGGGAGGGGTTTAGATATTTTCTTACTGTTGTTGATGACTATAGCAGATCTGTTTGGGTGTATATGCTTAAAACTAAAGATGAGGTATTTGGAATGTTTGTTAATTTTTACAACTTAGTGTTAACTCAGTTTGATAAGAAAATTAAAGTCATAAGGTCTGATAATGGGACTGAATTTGTAAATCATAAAATGACTGATTTTGTTAATACTATGGGTATCATTCATCAAACTTCTTGTGCATACACACCACAACAGAATGGTATAGCTGAAAGGAAACATAGACATCTTTTGAATGTTGCTAGAAGTCTTATGTTTCAGGGGGGGATTCCTCTTATGTTTTGGCCTGAGTGTATTTTAACTGCTACCTATTTGATCAACAGGCTTCCTTCCTCTGTTCTAAATGGCAAGTCTCCTTTTTCAATGGTGTATAACAAAGAACCTAATTTGTCCCATCTTAGAAGTTTTGGGTGTTTGTGTTTTGTTACTATTTTAAAAACTTCTGATAAGTTTTCTTCCAAATCTGAAAAATGTGTTTTACTTGGATATGCTAGTGGTAAAAAAGCTTACAAACTTTTGAGTCTTGAAAATAGAAATGTTTTGTATTCAAGGGATGTTAAATTTTATGAGACTGTTTTTCCTTATAAAATGAGTAAAAATGTGGTTACTGATTGTGAAGAGTCTGAGGTTTCAAGTTTAAATTTCTTTGACAGTTTTGAGTCTGAAACTACACCTAAAACTTCTATTCCTGATCCTCCCAATGATGATAATAATATAGAAGGAGATACATCTGTTGGTAGAGAGGGCAGGGATCATCAACCAGATGAGGCTGTGAATACTCAATTACCTGGATTAACTGAACAGATACAAAGTCCAGTGGTTGAGAATGACTCACAGTCTCCTGGACATGATGAGATACACTCTGCTACTCCTTTAGGTGAAAATTTAAGATCTGAGGGAAACAGTGGTTCTAATAATGATAATTTTAATGTTCATAATGAGGAAGGAAGTCATAGGAGGTCAAAGAGGTCTTCTACTTTGCCTGCTAAGTTGAATGATTATGTGTTAGATACTAAGGTTAAATTTGGTTTAAACAAATATGCTAATCATACTTTGTTAAGTGCTGAAAATTGCTGTTTTGTGTCTAACTTGAATAAATCTGCTGAACCAAAAACTTTTGAAGAGGCTAATAAAAATCCTAATTGGATTAATGCTATGAATGAGGAAGTTAGTGCCTTACATGAAAATGATACTTGGGAAGAAACTGAGTTACCAGCTGGTAGAATACCAATTGGTAGTAAATGGGTCTGGAAAATTAAGTATAAATCTTCTGGTGAAATTGAAAGATATAAAGCTAGAGTTGTTGCTAAGGGTTATGGTCAAAAAGAGGGTGTTGACTATGAAGAAACATTTAGTCCTGTGGTAAAAATGGGAACTGTTAGGTGTTTACTTAGTTTGGCTGTTCAAAAAGATTGGAAACTTTTTCAAATGGATGTGAATAATGCTTTTTTATATGGGGACTTGAAAGAAGAAGTATATATGCTTCCTCCTCCAGGTTACTCTAAAGAAGGAAGTAACAAAGTTTGTAGGTTGAAAAAATCTTTATATGGGCTTAAACAAGCTCCTAGACAGTGGAACCATAAGCTGTCTGAGGCCTTGTTTGAAGCTGGGTTTATACAGTCTAAAAATGATCACTCTTTGTTTATTAAAAGGAGTGATAAGGCTGTTGTTTACTTACTTGTTTATGTGGATGATCTTGTTATCACTGGTGATAGTGTTGTTGATATTGAAAATGTTAAACAGTTTTTAAAAACTAAGTTTAAGATCAAAGATCTAGGAGAACTTAAGTATTTTCTTGGAATTGAGGTTTTAAAAACCAAAACTGGATTGTGCTTAAATCAAAGAAAGTATTGCCTTGAGCTTTTGCATGAGTTTGGATTGTTAGCTTGCAGACCTGTTTTGACTCCATTGCCTGAAAACATAGTTTTGGCTCACAAAGAGTCTAGTGATGATAAGTTTTTAAAGAATATCACTAATTATCAAAAGTTAGTAGGAAAATTGATTTATCTCACTATGACAAGGCCTGATATATCTTATGCTGTTCATTGCTTGAGTCAACATATGCATGCTCCATTACAGTCTCATCTTGATCTTGGTTTAAGAGTTCTTAAATACTTGAAACTTGCTCCTGGTAGTGGTATTGGATTTGATAAGTGCAGTGATAAGTTTAAAGTTGTTGCTTATTCTGATTCAGATTGGGCTAAGTGTCCTGTAACAAGGAAATCTGTTTCAGGATATTGTGTTTTTGTGAATAATAACTTGGTTTCTTGGAAAAGCAAGAAGCAGGCCACACTTTCTAAGTCTTCTGCTGAGGCAGAATACAGAAGTATGGCTTCTGCAACTTGTGAAGTGATGTGGATATTGAAAGTTTTGGATGATTTGGGTGAAACTGGATTATTACCAGTTGACTTGTTGTGTGATAATAAGTCTGCTATTCAGATTGCTGCTAATCCAGTAATGCATGAAAAGACAAAGCATTTTGATATTGATGTTCACTTGGTGAGAGAAAAGGTTGCATCTGGTCTTCTTAAAACTGTACATGTTGAGTCTAAGAATCAAACTGCTGATATTTTTACTAAGGCTCTTGGATCAGTGCAACACTCTTTTTTGGTTAAAAGGCTTGGCATGTTAAACCTATTTGTTTAATAAGTTTGAGGGAGGGTATTGAAAATACTCTTTATAGCAAACTTATTAAACTTAAGGGTCTAATATGTAAGTTATTTAGCCTATTATAACTAATACTTAACTTTGGTGTTGGTATTGTAAGTTTTGTTTATGCAGGGTCTTGAGTGGAACTTGTGGCTATATAAGGATTGAGATGGAAGCTAGGGTTTTATTATCACAGTTTTATCTCTCGAATTCACACAGTTTTCTCTCTTAAGTTCATCATCTTTCTCTTGGTTTCTGGGTTGTTAATAGTTTGGTTTAAAGGGTTTATCAAGATCTTCTTGATTGTAATCTGGGTTTTAATATTGTTTTAGTTTAGTTTGGTTTAGTGTGTGAGTTTGTAAGCAGCATCTAATAGAGGGACTGCTATCTTTCTTTTGTATTGTAACTTGGCTTGAATCCGTGTTGGGGACAAGTCTTCAGTGTTTATTGTTATAATAAAAGAATAAGTCACCAAAGGGGTGGTTGGTTGGGTGATTACACCTTGTGTTTAGTAGTTTTGGTACCATTTTAACAATAAATTTACGGATATCAAGAATTTTATATGTCGTATTTCAACTCATTAACTAATGACAATGTATTATACAATTGTGATAATAAATATTAGAGGTGGCAATTTGTACATAAAATTAAAAAAAAATGGCTAATTTGGGTTAATTTGTAGTAAAAGATTTGGGCATATTTACCCCTCCTTTTTTAAAATGGGGATGTATGACCATTGAAAAGTTAAATGGTCACTAACAGACACATATATTCTCTCAATTGTAGAACATTAAAATCGTTTTTAAAGCAAAACATATATAAATATAATATATTTAATTTTTTAAATATAAATTGGGTATTACGTTTAGGAATTTATTTCGTCTTTTATAAAGCGATTCGTATAACATGATCCCATTGGCCCGTGCCCGTTCATGATCGACCCCGTTTGGTCCGTGCCCGTTCGGGCTTGAATATTTGTATAATGTGTTTTATTATATGTATTAGTAACATTTAATGCATGAATTTTGTTTATGTTGTTTGTACAATATGGTTGATAATTTGAATTTTTTATGTAAGAAGTGTTTTAATAACCGCATTAATTGTATTTATTTACCAGTTAATTAATTGACTACTTTAAATATCTTGATCACATTAATAGTGTTTGTATTTTGTACATTAAGCTTTAAGACTTGTAACTCTTAAAATTAAGATTGATGAGAAAGATTATTAATAGTGCTTTTTGTATTGTACAATAAACGTTATGACTTGTAAGTCTTGATTTTAAGACTAAGATGAGAGAGATTTATCCCTACATTATATGTATTATAGATATGAAAGTTTTTATGTGAAAATTATGTGATTGTAGCAAACTTCTAATATTCTCCATCATATAAGAAAAATCATGCACTGCCGCTAAAATTAACTAAATAATGTTGGTAGCTATATAAGTTCTTGTAAATTAAGTTGCATGTATTTTGTGTAACAAGTTTGATTCTTAGGTTGCTATATAGATGCTTTGTTTACAAGTTGTGTGACTTTGTGTAATTCAGGTAAAGGTATCATGTTTACAATGCGATTTTCATGCGGTGGCTTGGTTGATAAAGATCGAAGAAAAGATTATATATTTGGTTTTAGTGTCAGATTCTGATAAAGAATGATAAAAATAACATTGGTTGTAAACTTGTAATGCAACTGAATTATTATCTTAAAATAAGAGTTTGACCATTATTATTGATACAAACTTGGTATGATTTTGAGTTGATCTTAGACAACGCCATTAATCATGTCTTCGTTGTTGCTCGGAAGTGGTGATAACAATGTACCTAGTTTTGCATCTATACATCCACAAACGTCAACAAAGCAAACTGGAACGCCAAATTCTGTACCACAACCGCAATCTTCACAGTCACTTTTATTTTTACAAGGGCTCTTACAAGCAGCGTAAGAGAATTGTGGTAAATTCATCATGACTGAAAAANAAAAAAAAAAAAAAAAAAAAAAAAAAAAAAAAAAAAAAAAAAAAAAAAAAAAAAAAAAAAAAAAAAAAAAAAAAAAAAAAAAAAAAAAAAAAAACATTAATCAACATCACAAGAAGATTATGTGTTTGTACTTGTATAATACGTAGTATATAGTATATGTGTGTGTGTTATATGAAGCGAATAGAAACTAACTCGACATGAAAATCAAAAGCATGACGAGAAAAGCCATTCGTGAGGGAATTTTCTCCATTCTTAGTTGCAAAAATATGTTTCTTATTATATGATTAACTTGAATACTAATAAGAATATATTGAACACTGATAAGAGTCATGGCTATATATATATGAATTCTTTGTGTTTCAGTTATTAATTTTTCACCTATACATAAATGGCAGCATTAAATGTTACTATCCCTCTTCCTTCCATCTTTATTTGATCTAATGGATGAGATTAATCTCAACAATTTAAAAAACCCATTTTTCTTTTATTTATTTATTTTTTCTTTTTTTCAAATATTAATATCTTTCAAACCGTTAATCGTTAAGCGAAAAAAAATAGACCGTTACGACGAACATTTAATTATCTTTTTATAGATATGCATTGTGATATACTTTTGACAATTTTTTTTTTCATTTTTTTCATGTTTTTTTTCGTGACCGAAAAAAATCATATATGATATTACATATCAATGTGATATTACATATCACATGTGATATTACACTAATATCACATGTGATATATCATATGTGATATTACATATCACATGTGATATTACATATCACATGTGATATTACACTAATATCACATATATTACACTAATATCACATGTGATATATAATATCACATATGATTTTTTCGGCCACGAAAAAAAACGTGAAAAAAACAAGAAATTTTTTTTTGTCGAAAGTATATCACAATGCATATCTATAACAAGATAATTAAATCCCCGTCGCGATGGTGTACTTATTTTCGCTTAACGATTAACGATTTAAGAGATATTTAAATTATAAAAAATTGGTGAAATATTAAGGGGCCGTTTGGTTGGGGGGAGTCGGATTTGGATTCGGGTATGACACACAATAAATGATGTTTGGTTAATCAAGTAATCCTTTCAAACCCGTGGGACCCACCACTTTTTCATTCCACACTAATAAGGTTGGTTTTATACAAAACCCGTGGGACCAACTATAAATCTCTCACAACATTTTCTTTTTTTTTATTAAAATATTATATTTAAATGCCATTTAATTATTATATCAAATAAAATATATTTTCTCTCTCTTAATTTTCTCTCTCATACTTTTTCCTCAAACCTTTCCCAAATCTTTCAAACATTTCCCAAATCCAAATCTAATTCCAATCCCACTTGCGAACCAAACGCACCCTAAATGCTTTTAATCTCAACCATTGATTACTTTTTAGATGGATGGTGGAGATAAGTCCCTTGGTATGTGAGGAATGTTTGGTTTTTTAAATAACTCGACTCTAAATGTTATTACTTCTTAATTAATGTTTGTATTTTTTTTATTTTTTTATTATTATTTTTTTTGTAGGTACGTTTTCATTTTACTACGAAACATACTTTTATATTATAAAATAAACAAATACTTATTACATTTTCTTTGTATGCTGTATTTACTAAATCATGTCATAAGGCTTTGTGAAAGATTTCCTAGGTTATTTCAATTAGATAGGCGTAAGGAGGCTCGGGTGGTTGATAGAGGGAGATGGTGTAAGGGGGTGTGGAGGTGGGAATGGGATTGGGTGAGGGAACCTAGAGGGAGAGCTTGTGGCGATGTAGTAGAGCTTACGGGGCTTTTACAAAATGTTATTATATCTCTTAATTGCATGGACTCGTGGCGTTGGAATCTTACGAAAGATGGGATTTTCAAGGTTAAAGACTTGGCTTTTATGGTGGATGACGTATGCCTTCGTGTGGGAAATACGACCCAAGAGACACTATGGAATAGTCTTGCTCCAAAAAAAGTAAACGTTTTTGTATGGAGAGTTTTAAATGGGAGAATTCCGGTTCGTGTAGAGCTCGACAAAAGAGGAATTGAGTTGGATTCTATATTATGTCCATGTTGTGATGATAGTGTAGAATCATGTGATCATAGTTTAGTGACGTGTAATGTGGCAAAAAGTGTTTGGGACAGAATTTTTGAATGGTGGAGGATCGGCCCGGTTAATGTTTTTTCGGCAAATGAGTTGTTTCGTAGTAGTGGGAATGTGGATGTTCAGTCATACTCAAGAGCTTTGTGGCAATTGGTAATATGGACAGCTGGGTATTACATATGAAAAGAGCGTAATTCTCGCGTCTTCAAAGCAAAAGTAGATAGTATTAATAAAATTTTTCATGAAATTCAAGTTAAGAGCTTTGACTGGGTTTCGAGGAGATCAAAGAAAGTTTCATTTGACTGGCAGAAATGGTTCATCGATCCCTCTAGCTGCAAAATTTAGTGATGGCATCGTATAAGGTTAACTGTGATGTGAGTCTGCAATTTGTCTGCAACATATACTGGTGTTATGTTCCTGCTGCAATAAGTTTTTTGGTTTGGTCTTGATTATTGAAAGCTCGTCGGTTCGGTGTCCTTGAAATAGTGATGGTCCTGTTGCAATTTCAAGTGTTGTTCAGCTGCTGTTTTAACAAGTTATGGTACAAGTGAAGTCTGCATTTTAAGGTTCTAAGTGTGGGTATGGTTTATGTACATGCTTGTTTGGTTTATGTGGCTCATGATTTGCAATGTGGTTTGTTTAGTTATATTAGTGTGTGTTTACTCCTTTTTGTTTGGTCCTTTATAAATATGGTGGTCCATGCCTTATACTCTTGGTCGATTGTTGACTGACTTAGAGTGGTATCATATGGGGTCATGAATTTATGTTTGGTCTCATGTGGTAATATTGTTTTTCTGTTGTATTGCCTGATTTAGTGAGGCTTTGTGTGTGTTTTTTTTCGGGTCTTAGCTCTGTTAATTTACTTGATTGAGGAGTTAGGATGCCATTCTTTTGTAATAGTTTTTTGGTAGTCGTAATAAAGTGTCTTGTTGCCTTTCAAAAAAAATCATGTCAACATTATGAAGTGGGACCTCCAACTAATGTTTATCAATATGGATACGCGTACCATGAGAACATATTTCATTACAACGTGAATAGCTATCAAGAGACACAACACGATGCGCAACATGACTATATTGTGGAGTCACCACACAGTTACTATCATTACTGAGCCCGAGCTCGAGCAGCTTGGTATGTTTACATGTGAATACTAATTGTTGATAGATGTAATGGACTAATGGACATATGTGTTTGTTCATATGACCTATTCCTTGTACCGTTGTACGTTCATCTTTGCCCTATCATTTTGCTGGGATCTGATGGCTAAACACGAATCCAAAACAACGATAGCCAAATAATGAATTAAAATAAATTGGAATGAATGGACTTAAAAAAAACACAACTGAACTGATGATCACATCCAAAATGTACTTGATTATTACTAACATCTTGGTAAAAGTTTGATTTATAGACGGTTTCGTTTACCCAAAAGTGTGTCACGAGTCACGACCCATGCATGCATTCGATAAGTATAGTAAAAGAGACATTTTTGACGCAAACACTAACAAACTTATTCTGTGGTCCAATATGGTTATCCAAAAAGACGAACAATGTTAACGTGTAACCTTATATATACGATCCATCGCTATGGGGCAAGTTTGGTTGTTTCTTTTCTGAAGATCCGAGTTTCATTTTAGGCCTAAAACTAGTAAAACCTTTATGTTATCGCGTATAAGTTTCGTTCACACAACGTTTTTTCATAACACGGCATTGTATAAATACATTTCGTTCCTTTACATGATACGGCATTATATACTACAGTAACATTTTACAAAACCACGTAAATTTTACAAAAGGATTTTCACACAATGATGTGTAACAGATTATTACAGTAGTAGTTAGAAAAGAAAGAGTTGATGAAGGAAGTTAGATAACAGTTGGCTCGAATCTACAAGTCATTTGTTTTTTTGAATGTAGTATGGCTAGACAGTTGGCTCGCAAGGTGACTAGATGGTGGAATGTTGGGTATTCGGACGTCAATTCATATGACGAATGGTTAAAATGGATAGTTTCTTTGAGGCTTACTGGTAAAACCAAATTGATGATCGAAGGCGTGTTTTATGTTATGTGGTGGTCGATTTGGTCACATCGTAACAAGCTGCTTTTCGAAGATAGACCTCCTCAGAAGGCGTCAATTTTTGATAACATTGTTTCAAACTCGTTTTATTGGTGTAAGTTTAGATGTAAAGCCTCGTTTAGTTGGAACGATTGGCTCAAAAATCCTAATCTTGTTTTGATGTAAGTCTAGCTCCTTGCTAGTGTTTGCTTGAATAAAATTGCCGTTCAAAAAAAAAAAGGAAGTTAGATAACAAGTTGTCCAAGTGTCATGACACATTATTGTGTATGTGAAAGTTTTTATGTGAACATTATGTGATTGTAACAAACTTCTAATACTCTGTATTATACAAGAAAAATCATGCACTGCCTTTAAATAAATTAATAAATAAATAAATAAAAAAGAAAAAAAAGTGGTAACCATATAAGTATAAGACGATTAGATTAGGCCCAAACCCTTCTATTGCAAATTAAGCTGCATGTATCTTGTATGTGTAACTATTTCAATTCTTAGGTTGCTAGCTATTAGATGCTTTATTTACAAGTTGTGACTAATTTAGGTAAAGGTTATGTTTACAATATGATTTCATGCGGTGGTGTCTCAAGCTTTGGTTGATAAAGATCGAAGACAAGAAAGGAGTATTTGTTTTTAGTGTCAGATTCTGATATATAAAAAAAAAAAAAAAAAAAAAAAAAAAAAAAAAAAAGGATAAAATAACATTGGTAAACTTGTAACGCAACTGAATTATTATCTTAACATAAGAGTATAACAATTATTATTGATACAAACTTGGTATGATTTTGAGTTGATCTTAGACAGCGCCATTAATCATTTCTTCGTTGTTGCTCGGAAGTGGTGATAATAATGTACCTAGTTTTGCATCTACACATTCACAAAGGTCAAAAAAGCAAATTGGAACGGCAAAGTTTGTACCACAATCACAATCTTCACAGTCACTTTTACTTTTACAAGTGCTTTTACAAGCGTAAGAGAATTGTGGAAAGTTCATCATGCCTGAAAAAGAAAAGAACCATTAATCAACATCACAAGAAGATTATGTATTTGTACTTGTATAATGTGTGTGTTATGTGAAGCAGATAGAAACTAACTTGACGTGAAAATCAGAAGCATGACGAAAAAAGCCATTCGTGAGGGAATTCTCTCCATTCTTAGTAGCAAAAATATGTTTCTTATTATATGATTAATTTGAACACTTACTATTAATGAGAATATATTGAAAGCTGATAAGAATCATGGCTATATATACATGAATTCTTTGTGTTTCGGTTATTAATTTTTCACCTATACATAAATGTCACCATCAAACTAAGTGTTATTATTTCTTAAATAGTGTTTGTAGAAACGCTTTTTTTATTGAATAGCTACGTTTTCATTTGTACTATGAAACAAACTTTTATAACAGCATAATCAAATACTTATTACATTTTCTTTGTATGCTATATTTATTAAATCATGTCGAAAATTGCAATTTTTTTAGAACGACAATTTTAACTATCTCACAATGTTTAGACTATAAATTTATTTCACCGGCCTATTCTCATCACTTACATGAACAACAAGAACAAGAACATGAACACGAACATGCACATGAACATGAACAAGGACACGAAGAATCCACTACGGTCCAACAGTATGAAGTGGGACCACCAGCTAATGTTTATCAATACGGATACGATTGTCCCTTTTTGCTTGATCATTTAAGTACAATTCTTCATTATTTAAGATTTAACTCTCTTCAACAGCATAGTAAAGTTTTACATGAAACAAATGCAACAGTCTATTTATCGATGTTGCAACTATTATATTGTTCTTTGACGTATACTACATAATATTTGTCAACTGATGATACGTTGATTCACGGGTCCAAATGACGAGCCTTGATCGCCGAACACGTGACCTGTTTATCTATATCACTCAAGAAACATGAGGTATCGTTAGAATGTATCCAACGATCAAGTCAATATCAGATATCGAAAATAATATATATGCACTAGCAGCAAGGACGGACCTTTATGGAGGCAGGGGAGGGTCCCGGCCCCCCCAAAATTTGCGGCACCTAGTGTAAATATTATAGGTTATAGGGGTAATTTAGTTGAGGTTACAAAGAAATCTCCGATTCGGCCCCTCCAAAATAAATTCGGCCCCCCTAAAAAAATGTTCAAGTTCCGCCACTAACTAGCAGGGGAGAGTGTGAAATATGTGAAATAACATATATGTTAGAACTAGTAGTATTATAGATTCATGTAATGGGAATGTATTGTATAAATACAGGAAATGTTAGTATAGGTTTTATGATCTCAATGACTTAGTGTTGTTCCTTAGTGTTGTTCCTTATTTATAGGAGTATAAAGTCTTGAGAATGTATAACCTTACCAAGCTTGGCATGTTGTAAGTGTAAACTCAGCATTTAGTGTTTGTAAAATATAATGTTTGCTCGATTATTATAGTGAAATAGATGTGTTGCACATAGAAATGTCCCGTACCTGATTTCATATATCTTTCCGTATCTTCATACATTCATATAATAATACACTTATATCAATCGTTTGAGCATGCATGGCAAGAACAATAGCACATGATATAATTCTATTTTATAATATTTGCCAACCAACCCGATATCTACAATCCAATATATAATATTAGTCTAACTTTTGCCAAATAATACTTATATAATTGGTTATCTTAGTTGTTAAATATATTTGTAACATGTATGGACTAATATGATTTTTATTGTCAAAGATTTGGCTAGCAATTAGTTCATAAGAAGTCGTTTCTTCAATGTTTTACTTGCTATCATGCTACAATAATCGATAGATCTTTACGCACTAGGTGCTTGTATTATATTTGCAGGCAGAGCTCGTTTCACTGAATGATATCCCTTTAATGTTGGAAAGTTGGTTCTTCAACTTTGCGCAAAACATCTAGTGATGCTTTGCGTCTTTGGAGCGGACTTGCCGCTTTGTGTGATTAGGTTTCACGTCTTTTCTAGCGGCTGTATATGCCACTTTCAAATTTAGCTAATTATAGCTTTTCCTCCCTCTGATTGCGGGATGATGTATTGGTCCGAACATTTTCGCTTTGCTATATATTAAGCTTTGTGTATTAGCTAGTTTTAGCTTTTCATCCCATTAATGTCGGGAGATAATATTTGATTGGATTATACCACTTTTGCGTGATATAATATCACGTCTTTAGAATGATTGTACAATCTGCTATTGTTTGATGAGGTATTTTAGCTCTTCATGTAGTCACTTGATAAAATTGTTAAGACCTGAATAAAAGGTAGATTTTATTGCATCTTTTCTTGCTAGAGTCAGAATAAGGCGTGAGATAACAGTAAAAGGCTTATGTCAATTTTCAAAATAATATTAATGCCCATAAAGAAGACTTACAAATTGGTTCACGTCTAGATAACATTGGTTACAACCGAATACCATATTTATTCCATCGTCATTTATAGTAGTACGCACATGGTTCATTCAAGTACGAAGTTGGGCATTTTATTTATTCCAAATTTTAAGTTATTTTACGGTTCCGCTTGAGACTCGTACTTGGTTTTTGATTCATGATTCACCCCTTGGAATCACTAAGTCGATTTGCATTGTTAGCTTCTTCGGCCCTTATACAACCGTTGACATGTATATATAGGTCTTCTAGTGACATAGGTTGTCGGGAAATTAAGTCCTTAAAAGGCCTACCTGGTCGAAGTCCGTTGATAAAAGCTCCAACCATCATGCCATCTGATCTATCTGTCATGTGTAACGTTTCTTTCTCGAACCATGCCAAATAGCCTTTGAGAGATTCTTCTAATTTTTGTCGAATGCCTAGTATTTTTGTTTGGGTTTTCTTGAATCGCCTTTGCTGAAAGTTAGCTCTAAACTTGTCTCGCAATTGGTGAAAATTGTCTATGCTTTTTGGTGCCCTATTATCGTACCAAAATCGTGCTGCCCCAGAAAGTGTAATATTAAAGATTATGCACCACGCGGGCTCCGAGAGCTTGTGCACATCCATAGTTCCTATGAACATTGTAAGATGATCATCAGGATCTGACAAGCCATCATAAGAGCTTAGTACCACTAAACGTTGACAAGTCAACGAAAAAACAAGGTTTCCCGAGCGACATGTCGCCGGGGATACCATGCTTATTCGTTGACTTGTCAACGTATAAACATAGTTTCCCAAGCGACATGTCGCCGGGGATACTTGGCTTATTCGTTGACTTGTCAACATATATTCGTTGACTTGTCAACATATAAGCAGACTTTCCCCAGCGACATGTCGCTGGGGAAAATGAGAAATTAACTTTTGCTTTAATTAGACGAGCTAATCACTTTAGCTTAACCCGAATATTCCCCAGCGACATGTCGCTGGGGATACAATGCCACCGTGGCACTGCTTCTTTGACTGAAAAAAGAGTGGGACCCACATCGTCGCCGGGGATTATCGATGGGGAAACAATCCCTATCGAGGCTTCCCCAGCGAACATTCCCCAGCGACATGTCACTGGGGAAAGGTATCCCAAGCGACATGTCGCTTGGGAAAGACCCGAATTTTCGATGGGGAAAGGGGTAAACATTGTAGTGGATTTGATGGCACCTTGAGTCCATCTGGCATTTCGTAATCTCTAATTCGCTTTGTAAAAGGTGACGCTACTAGGTCTTGCACATTTCTTTTCGAATCATTGAATACAAAAGGCTCATTGTAAAAAACATTGTCATTTGCAAGTTTTCGTTTTGTAAAGGCATTGGTTTGTTGAGTTGCGGACTTCGATGTGTCTCTTTCTTTTTGGCCTTCAAGAATATTGACAGCAGAATTCTTCTTGAGTGGTCTTACACTTAGAGGTGCGGGCATTGACTTTTTGGTTAAGTAAAGGTAGCTCTTCAGATTCGGCTCGTTGTACTTCAACGAGAGGGTGATCATTTTCGGGATCATCGAATCTCGACCATTGATAAGTTTGTTTCATTTTAGAGAATTCCAAATACATTGCATTAATTTCATTAAAATTTTGAGCTACAAAGCGCAATATAGGATCATTGTGATCACAGAGTGGTTGACTTTCAGTTGCTTGTTGTGGTTGGGTAATAGTAGGATCGTCAACTACAAGAATATGCTCATTCGGTTCGGAAGCACTTGCTCCTTCCCCCGAGTATACGACAGGTGTTACACACTCATTTTCTCCCGCCATCTAGATCGTGACTTATTGTTCTTAATGGATTTTTGTTCGGGGTCCACGGATGACGCCAATTGATGATATGTTTATTCACGGGTCCAAATGATAAGCCTTGATCGCCGAGCACGTGGACCTATTTATCTGTATCACTCAAGAAATAAGAGGTATCGTTAAAATGTATACGGGACTTTCTCCCCGTAATACACTCTGACAATCAAGCAATATCAGATATACTAGTACACAAATGGTTTTTAAGAACGGTTAAAACACATTTTTAAAAACGGAATTGAACCATTGTATTTTAGAGCGTAGTAAATAATGGGCAAGATTATTTAAAACGGTTTTGAACCGTTATAAAAGACATGCTACCAAATTAATTGACATATAATATTAATATATCATTATTATCAGCGGTTTTTTTACACCGTTCTAAAAATTCATGCATTAAAATATATATATATATATATATATATATATATATATATATATATATATTATATTTCATTGTTATTTGAGTTGTCATGTCATCAAAAGTTACCATTGACTACTCCACCACACATGAACAAATTCTAAGCACAATATTAATTTCATAAAGTCTCAAAATTGCTCATTCCATCTGCGTATCAATTCAAACAACCAAATACATAGAATCCCAAAACTAGAATACATCTTGTATCAATAATAAAAAACTATTACATAAATTGATAAATTATGCCGAATTTCACATGGGTATATATCTATACTTGTACTAAACTAAACCCAAAATTTTAAAATCTACAAAATGATCGAAGAAGAGAAAAAGAGAATAAGATCTACAAATAGAAGGCTAATTAAATCCATGTCAAGTTCCCAATACCTGCAAAAAGGAAAAGTAAAAAAATTCAAACGTTATATATATGAAACCGAATCATTAGATATAGATCTAAAATAAACAAATCTTAAAACTATAACAAATAAATTTATTTAGATCTACAACAAAGGAACCTTATCAGGTGGCAGACTAGCGGTTGTATGTGGGTTACAAGTTCGGTTGATGATAGACAACGTGCTCTTGTTTTGCGGGAAGTGGCGATGATGGTTCAGCTAGTGGAGGCGGTGATAGTTTGCATACCTGTGAAATTTGTTGTTTGAAGATCTGCAAAGAAACATATGAAAAACTTGAGTTTGTGTTAGGCTTTTAGGATAAATAAAGACTTAAAGAGAGGGAAAAAATGCACTTTTTGTTGATATAACAAAAAGAATGAAAAAGTGAAGAGTTTAATAAATAGAGAGAGATAAGGGTGAAAATATAAAGGAGGGAAAATTCCCGCTCATTTGAGGTGAAAAACTATTGAAATTTTTTATATGTTTTTTGTTACGCTTTACTTATACACCGTTCTAAATTACAAATATAAATTATAAAATATTGGATCTTTTAAAACAGGTAGTAATCAACCGTTGTATATAATAAAATTAAATTAAAAAATATGGAATCTTTTAAAACATTTATACTTAACCGTTCTAAATGGTAAGTGTAAATTATAAAATACTAATTCCTTTATAAAGCACTTTTAGGTAACCGCTGTAAATAATAAGAAAAAGTTAGATAAAATAGGTAACCGTTTTAAATGAAATATTTCATATTACTTTTTGTGTCATATAACGTTTTTTCAAATTTTTTAATACGGTTTAGTTGAAAACCGTTTTTAAAAGGCCGTTATAAAATGTTCTTTTTCTACTAGTATAGAAAATAATATATATGAAGTAGTAGGGGAGAGTGTGAAATGTGTGAAATAACGTATATGTTAGAACTAGTAGTATTATATATTGATGTAATAGGAATGTATTGTATAAATACATGAAATGTTAGTAAATGTTTTATGATCTCAATGACTTAGTGTCTTTCTTTATTTATAGGAGTATAATGTCTGTGTATTGGCCCGGCCCACATCTTTATTTACCAGATTCAACTAAACTATTACAATACACGAACATTAAACAAGAAAGACAAATGAAACCCTAAATACTAAACGGGCCTAAACATGTGGGTCAGGCCAATAGATCTTATTATCTAACATCCATTCTCAAACTCACAATGTTACATTGAGAGTTTGACAAGAAAACTCTGAAATCAGATGGACAGGTGCAGACAGACAGATGCAGATTCAGAAGCAGAGGGATCCGAACAGAGGTAGATGAGAGCAGATCCAGGAAGACAGCAGCAGACAAATACAGATTCAGCGGCAGAGAGATCCTAACAGAGGTAGACGAAGAGCAGATTCACAGGCAGACAACAGACATATACAGATTCAGATTCAGATTCAGACAAACAGATTAAGATTCGGATAAAACCATACGGAACCAGATGCAGAACCACATGTGTAAAATTAGAGCGAAACCAGGTGCAGAACCAAAGCACGCTGTTAATGTGGAAATGCAACACATAACTACTAAAGACCTAGTCGGATTAGTTAAGGCTATTGCATCACCACCGTCACCAACACAAAACCAATCACCAATGATCCATTATAACCCAAACAAACATAACCATGATTACCATTTACCGATGCCAATATAAATACAAATACCAACACCAAATTCAATACCATACTGATACAATTACCAATCCAAAATCAACTGAAAAGTGCCAAACAAAACCAAATCTCAAATACGATCACTTTTTTTTGCCTCTTCATTTTCGACCTAGCTCTTGATACCTTGTACAAATCAAGGGAATACTAAAAAATATATTATCATATTCAACTAAACTATTACAATACACGGACATTAAATAAGAAAGACAAATGAAACCCTAAATACTAAACGGGCCTAAACATGTGGACCGGGCCAATAGGCCTCATTATGTAACATGTACAATACAATGTTTGCTCAATAATTACTCCCTCCGTCTCAAAATATAAATCCAATTTGACTTTTTGAATTGAACTTTAACCTTGAATATTTTTATTTGTATAATCTAATATTTGATGCAAAATACATAAAGGTTTTAAATTTATTTTCATTTGGTATAATTTTCATTAAGTGTTATATAATACAAACGAAAATATTTAAGGTTAAAATTTGATTCAAAGAGTTAAATTGAATTTATGTTTTGGGACGGGATAGTGAAATAGATGTAATGCACATAAAAATGTCCCATACCTGATTTCATATATCTCTCCGTATCTTCATACATAAATAATACACTTAATCAATCGTTTAAGCATGCATGGCGAGAACAATAGCATATGATATAATTCTATTTTATAATATTTGCCAACTACCCTGATATCTACGATCCAATATGTAATATTAGTCTAACTTCTTCCAAATAATAATAGTTTTATAATTGGTTATTTTATTATCAACAAAACATGTTAGTATTTGATGAAACACTGACACACCTACACGTTACTTATTTGAGAAAATAATATGTGGTTATCATGTACCTAAACTTAGGTATAGAACCATGAGTATGGATCAAATGAGAAATAAAATTAAAATGAGAAGGGTGAGAAGAAACCACAACCGCACATTTCAGATGCACCTACAAACATAGATGCATCTCCCCTTAAATTTCTCCCCCTCAATTGAAATATGTGGCTCTAATTACTTCTCATTCTTCTCATTTCAAATTTTCTTCTCAGTAGATCTATTCCCATAGAACCATTACAAAACTACATTTTATTGTTTCAAATGTATTGAACTACATCATAATTGATTAAAGAATGTCAAAATGAGCTTGTATGACTTTGGTTTAGTGAATAAAACTCTTTTTTTTTTGTTATGTAGTTTGCACCTTGTGGATAAATCTTTTTATTGGTATTGACTTGTAATACATTTTGATTTCCATTAAATGTAACAATACTTTGAGAAAATTAAAAATGTTGATAGAAAATGAGGAAAATAATTAAGGACATATGATCTTTTTCATGATTTCCATTATGAAAAAAAACGTATTTTTGATGAGGTTCTATATCTAAGCTTTTGTACATGACGGCCACATATTCTGTGTGTATTTATTTACCCTCTAATAAGTTTTACCGGATCTATCTTCATTTATCTTAACGATTATTGTTGTGATCCCACCTGCCAGAGGCGGAGCCANGCCAACTACCTAAGCTTGTGGCTTGGTTTACAGTCCACGTTTCTATAAACTCTTCAATCTAGCCACTTCCAATGGGACAAACATCGTCATTACGCTCATCCTATGATAACTGTGTGTTGCAGTCGCTGACTGAACTAAAATGAAGTGAAATCAGTGATGATTTTCGTTTGGAGAATGATAGTTAAAGGAAAAACTGAAAGAAAAAAGAAATGAAAAGATGACAAGGAAGATGATAAAAGAAAGAGAAAGATATTTTATTAGTAAAAAATTGCATTTGCTTTTTGTGGTTGTGGATTGTGTTTATTTTTTTTACAGCAAAAAATCTTTTATATAATAAATGAATTACATCATTTCGGAGTTTTTTTTTTGACAAAACAATCTTATGGGAAAAAAATTTGGACCAATAGGAGAGCTCGATTTTGACACATAGGCGAAATCGAGCAATATGATTGGCCAATAAAAAGTCAAAATTGAATTGATTTTGGTCAAACTTTAATAAATTTGGTGGAGAATTTAGTTGAGAAAAGAAAACACATAAAAATATAGGTGTCAAATTTATGAAAATAAAAACTTAAAAAAAAAGGAAGTAATTAATAAAACATTAGTGGTTGAATTTTAAATATACTATATGGAGTTAAATGTAAAATTATAAATCTCCATGTTTTTTGATAACTTTAGATAATAAACAAATAACCCCTTACACTTTATACACCATACACTTTATAATATGAACTTTTTTTACAATTACATGAGTATTAGTACTGGCTTGAGACTTCCATCCATTAAACTTACAAAATTTTATAAATATACGAATTAGGTTTAATATATGTTAAATATTTTTAAAATAAATATTAGTTTTAAACTTTCATCTATTAAAATATTTTTTTTTTTACTATGTACGTTAAATAAAGACTCATGTTATCATATTTAAAAGTTTAATCTATACGTACACGGATTTGAATATTAAATACGGCTAAATTATTATTAACGGTAATATAAATATCAACGACTCATGTAATTATTATTTAAAGTTTATATACGGATATCTTGAAAATACTCTTGAAAAACTTTACGGAGTATATTTTAACTTCATCAGCTCATTATGTGCTACTAAACTCGCACATTTCGTACAACATGATACCAATTTTTAAAAGTTAAACAATAACATCAACCTCAACATCTATGTCAGCTAAATAAAAGTTTATATACGGATATATTTTCACTTATAACATCGACAGCGCTCGTGCCACGTAGGCAAAATCAAGCAATATGATTGGTTAATAAAAAGTCAAAATTGGCTTCAATTTAGTCAAACAATGTTAAATTTCGTTTCACAAGCAAATTGTGTATAAAAATCAAAGTGTCAATTTTGTGAGAAAAAGAAACTTGATGAATGGCGGGGTTAATTTTAAAAGACTAGGGGTCAAATATAAACTTTTAAAGAGATAAACAGAGTCCCAAATTTTAACCCACATAAGAATCAGTTTTTCCCTTCCTCTTTTCTCTTCTACCCCACATGACAAAACCTAAACATTCGTTCTTTCAATTCATGAGATTGGATGTTCATGATGTATTGCAGTGATGAACGAATGTTTATGTTTTAATTCATGAATATCCAATATCACGAGACATAACAATCGCATCCATCTTCTATAACCTGAATCAAACCATACCTTTCCAAAATCAAACTGATTTCCACATAAGAATCAGTTTTTCCCTTCCACTCTTCTCTTCTACCCCACATGACAAAACCTAAATATTCGTTCTTTCAATTCATGAGATTGGATATTCATGATGTATTGCAGTGATGAACGAATGTTTATGTTTTAATTCATGAATATCCAATATCACGAGACATAACAATCGCATCCATCTTCTATAACATGAATCAAACCATACCTTCCCAAAATCAAACTTATTTGGAGAATCAAAATCGAATATTAAAACGTAAAAAACTGTACAAAAACATATAAAGTTGTCGATGTTTAAGCTTAAAAATGTATTAATGACTGAGATTAGGTTTAAGTTAAGGTTTTTTTTTTCTTTTTTTTTAATCTTTTTTTTAAATGATCTTTTGGTGTTGGGTTTAGCTGATAAAGTTTGTTAAATTTGACTTTGTGTTTTGTTGAAGTTTTGCTTTTGTGGGTCTTTTGTATTGTTTAGTTGATAAAGTTGTGGAATTTGTTGAATTTAATGGTATATTATGTTGAGGTTTTGATTCTTAGTGTTCGGGCATAATAAAGTGGTGATTGGTATGTTTTCTGTATGTGTTATTTTTTATAATGCCATGTTCGTTCTTGAAAGTGGTAGCTACTCAGAAACTGATCTGGTGTTGTTTACGTTGACATAGCTGATCTATAACAGAAGGAAAAAAACAAAATAATCCAAGTTAACACAAAAACCATCTTAACCCAACATCAACCGGAAATTTCTGCACATTTTGGACAAAGTAGCATGACTCATAGGTGACACTATAGATTTTTTGTGTTTATCTTTCAAAAAGTTAACTTTTAATCGACACACATTATGTTTCTATATCACATACGACAAGATAGTGAGGAGTTATGGATATTGATGATCTCAAGTAAGAATCTCCCTCTATTAATAGTTGTAAATGGAGTTTGTATAAATAAGTTTTTAGTGTTTTTGTGTACTTTAAGTTAACTAATTATTAGGGGTCACTAATGTTGTCAAGTGAGTTTCGACATGTTTCCATAATTCCGTAGGTCTTGGATGCAAACTCTATGAGATTTGACAAAGAGATTCAATGGCATACGTGAGATATATTTTGTTTAAAAAAATAAATTGGGAGTAACACAATGAGTATATTTTCAATTATAAACTCATTATATGGTGACTATCTGAGCTGCAAAGAAACTTCACGTCGAATATTTACTCTACGGGTAAATTATGTATATCTTTATAAACAACACTTTTTAGGAGCATAATGGAGTGTTGTTCTTCATAGGGAAAGGATTGGCACACTTTCGTTTTTTTATCAGGACACTCACGGTACAAGCAGTTAAAGCAGTTTATACTAAAAGTACAACTGTTTATTGCATAATGTGGTCCTAATAAAAATTGAGAGTGTGCCAATCACTTCCCTTCTTCATATGATGTGGGGGATGCTTATATATCA
Organism: Artemisia annua; assembly: GCA_014162995.1. Classification (NCBI taxonomy): domain Eukaryota; kingdom Viridiplantae; phylum Streptophyta; class Magnoliopsida; order Asterales; family Asteraceae; genus Artemisia; species Artemisia annua. The sequence continues at coordinate 9,372 of LBNU01037442.1, read as the reverse complement.
CACTTGAAAAAAGATTATACGTTGCAAAGTAACTTATGTGCCTTCTAATAGAATCGAATCATTAAACAAGCCATTGTAACACTATATATTCTTTTGAATTTGAATTTGATTTGGATATATAACATCAACGAAAATAGTTAAGGTTAAAGTTGAATCAATTTGACTTTGAAAATTCAAATTGGACACTTATTTGAGACGGGGGTAAAATAAGGGTTCGGCTTTTAGCAGTTTAGCACATTTACTTTAAATTAACAATTACTCAAAGAAAAAAACATTATAATTAAAATTTATGTCAAAACCCCGTGCGTGCACGGGTATTATAACTAGTATATATATAACAAAATGAAACAAATTTTTACTAGCAATTGCAATTTCAACAGGAAATAGTTTCATAAGGTAATTGATATAGATCGATAGAAATGATTTAATTTATATCTTACAAGTATCCAATTTATATTTTTTATTTTATTTTATTTCATTATTTATTTATTTATTTATTTTTACTATATTGGTATAAACTTGTCAGTATAACACAAGCTCAAACAAGTTACAAAGATTTTGATGTTATGTATTAACAATACATTTTTGTAAATCGTACCCGACCCACTCAAGCGACCCAACCTGTAACACCCCAAACCGGATAAGGGTCTAAAGTGTAACATTATGGTGTCAATTTCAGAACATAAAGCGCAAGCGGAAGACTTAGCTCAATAAATTACAAATATTGAGACTAAAAGGACTGATGAAACAAATATAATCAAAACGAACTTCTGAAATAATCAAACATAAATCTGAAATATAATCCACGAAGACTAAGGTAGGGTTGGTCCACTAAAAGCTCCTACTCTCATCACTCAAACCCAGCCTCCAACTCGATACCTGCCGCAGGGAAAAGAAAATGCGGCTGAGCTAACGCTCAGTGAACAGATATAAACATATGAAAGATAACTGAACATAAACGAATATACAAACAATCCAATGAGAACCTGCTGAGAAACAATGTCATAACGAATATGAAGGGTCATATGAGAATGAAGGTCAAAGAAATACATAAAGGGTAAAAGGGATCGTAATGGAAGTTGCTCAAGTACCAAAACATTCAATCAAACATTTCATTTCACAAATCATTATACCGTCAATTCCTTTATTGTACATGGAGTAGCTAGCTCCAACGTACCAGAAGTGAAATGGAGTGTATGGCACACACACCAATCACTAAGTCAATCAATATTCATTCATTCATTTAGCCTAGGATGCATCCATACGCTCCCTGCAAAACAGAATACATATGCAAGTACGAGACTATACATACATATACAGAATGGCCATATGCACCATAATCATTA
>LBNU01037441.1:14529-26665 GCA_014162995.1 Artemisia annua | reverse complement strand
TCTAAGGTCTGTAATACACGTACTAGGGTTTAACCCTAAAGTTCTCCACTCCAAAATTAGTCTTTTTAAAATAAGAAAAAACGTTCTATATATATAGAAAACGCGGGCTGACGGCGTCAGCCCAATAGGTGACGTCGTCAGCTCGGCGATTAGGGTTTCCTGACGGCCTTGATTGACGTGGTCATAATTGCTGGTTCCAGATCTGACGGCCTTGGTTGACGGTGTCACAATTTACACTACGAACTCTCTGGATCGTCACGAGTCTTTTTTTCCACTTCTGGACTTCACTTGTTCCTGACGGTGTCACTTAGTAGAGTGTGACGGCGTCACCTTCAGTAATCTTCAAGGTCTTTTGAGTTTTTGTTGTTTTCCGCACTTTTTCACTCCGAAAACGCCCGAAAATGCTTCTTTTGTGATTTTCCTTTCAAAAGTACCTAAAATGAGAAAAGAAACGACTTTGGGTGAAATCCAAACCAAAAACATACGACTTAGGACTCAAAATGACCCCTAAAAACGTAACATTTTTCGTCTCATCAATACGTGACTACTTTACATACGGACACAAGTACTTTAAACGATTATACCTGGCAAATGAACTGGCCAACCTGGCAAATGAACTGGCCAACTTGCTATGTACATACGTGACCGAATGTACCGGTCAGCTTATATGTGATCATGACCGAATGTAACGGTCAAGCAAACGTTTAACCTTGTGGTCCACATTACTGCATTTACTTGAAAGTAAACCCTATTTTATGACATTGTACGCAACACAATGGTCACCAAGCTTTTATCGAACTCACGTTTCTTTTATACTGAATTGCTATTTATACGAACCTATGAACTCACCAACCTCGTGTTGACATTTTAGCATGTATTTTCAGGTTTTAAGCGATAGCTTACTAGTGGAGGCTTTGGCATGGTCATAGATGACTCTGATGTATTTGGGACCGCTTTATTTCTTTTATGGGCTTATATTTCCACCCTGTTTTTGGAACGTTGTAACCCACATGCCTTTGAATATGGAAACTCTTTTTAAACATTTGAGGTAAAACCGTTCTTTGTACTTTGTGTTGTGATACAATTTTAGTAGCACCCAAACATGTATGCTTCCGCTAAACCAGATTTTGGGGGTGTTACATTATTCTCCAACGTCCTTGGAGAACACCAAAAGCACTTTCGACATCCTTTTGTCCACTTTCTTGTCGCCTTTTAAAGTAACCATGTTTCTCGCCTTATGTGACTGTAAACAATTTGATGAAAGTTGCCTACTGTGGGTAAATTCTGTCAGCTAAGTAATACCCCTTTTCAAATTCAACTTCATTTACTCAAACGGAGCTATAAGGGCGACTTCATCAAGAATGTTTTCGAATAACGATGAATAATCTAAAACATTAATATCATTATTCGCACCCACTACCTTAAAAAATGCCTGCCAAATCCATAAATCGCGCGAAGCAACAACTTCAAGCATTATTGTTGGGTATTTCATTACAAATCCCCACAATCGAGACAAGATTTTTATGCTTAAAATTAGAAAGCATCGAATACTCCTTGTCAAACGCAGTGTCTTGCAGCCGGAAACTATAATCTATCCTCCGTACAACAACATCGATCACCTCGGCGGATAGTGAGAGTTGTCCTCCATAAATTTTTCCAAGAAGTCCTTTTCGGATGAAATTTGCATCAGCAAAGTTGTTAGTGACCGATTTTATCACTTTTAATAGGATTTTTCGAGGAGTTGAAGAAGTCATTGTAGGTATTTTTGTCTTACAATTAACGGATTGAGAAATGAGAACTATATATAGATAAGAAATTTGTTAATTGTTCGTGTATGTGTCCGGATGACTCTCTCCGGACGACACTCACTTGTGAAGCACCAAACCAAACCGTCCGGAACGGGACACGTGTAAATAATAAAATAATAATAAAACACCTCGGGAAAGACCAAAGCACTCCATCACCCAGGTAATAGCTATCCAACGGTTAATGGTGAAAACAAAGCATGCGCCGTCATCCCGGTTTTTCAGGGACATGCTTCCCCATACGTGAACAGTAACCTAGAGGTCTAGCCTAGGATTAGAGTGGCTCACCACTCCCCATGCTGGTCAGGTATAGTGGTTGAGGTATTATAAATACCCAACCTTATTGAATACTCAAGACACGCGTCAAAGAGGACCCTAGTGCAGAACTTTACCTCAACATTAATCAGAGAAATAACATGATTAATTTATTAAACCAACAGCTGTATCACCAAGAATAAAATGTTACACCAACCGTGCCCGATTTGACAAAAGTTTTAAACTTTTACACTGAAATGACTTGACTATAACGGATTAACGGACCTTCTATTACTTTTAATGAACTGACAAAAATAAATTATGAAATAGCCCTTGAAAATACTTTTAATTGAAAATAGACTCAATTATCTTTAAAACGACGGTGGCACGACCTCTAACGACTTACAGTTTATTAGATATGATTTTTGTAAGATTGACCAAAATCTACAAACCCCTTATTAAACTTCTGACGAGAGCATATGACCATATGCAAAATACCATATGGTCATATGTTGACCATATGCCCTTTATTATATTTCTGAAGCAACCATATGACCATATGCTGAAATTACCATATGGTCATATGCTGACCATATGCCCTTTATTATATTTCTGAAGCAACCATATGACCATATGCTGATATTACATATGACCATAAGCCCACTGCAGAAAATATTCCAAAGGACCATATTTACTCCATTTTCGGAAAATCGACTTCAAGGAAGCGAAACTTAACAAAACTTTCCAAAAATCTTTAACACAACATAATACATCATTTCCGCTAACATTTTTGTTCAAAACGACCCACGAACACATACTTACGGGGTTATGCCAAACACCCGTTTTGACCCATTTTCAATACACTATAAGACATACTATAACGAATGACTTTGATATACTTTATCTTCGACAATAACAAAATACTTTGACACTTCAAAATAACATTACAACAATTCTACGACACTTCGGGGTCTAACTTTGTTTGAGCTCGGTATCTATATATTAAGCTCCTACGCATAGTCCAATACTTCATAACAAGCTTCCAATCTTAGGCCCTTTCCAAATACTTAACCTTCATCACAAATACCTACAAAACAACATTGAAACTATAACATGTAAGCGAAACGCTTAGTAAGTAACCGATTAGCACATGATTAATACATCAATATCATATATGCAATATGAACACTTCACACTAATCCAACACTTTCTACCTTATAATCACTAACCCAACGTTATAGCAAATTAACATACACTATAACCACATAACTATAACGACATTGAACACATAAACACATACCTTCAAAAATCCATAAACACTATCTAAAACTCGAGTCACTCTACTAACCAAATCTACTATAATACCATCCTTTTTAATCCAAAGGCTTCCATTCCTAACACCTTCATTCACAGTCACACAATATGAATACATACATATTAAACACATAATAACCAAAGTTACTTACCTTAGCCCCAAAGCTAAGTTACCATCATTTCACCATCGTCAACCTTGCTTCCTAAACCAACATCATCATAAACATAAAAACTTAAACTCATTATCAAAATAACTATAACACCTCTAATTATTATATAATGATCATATGATAATTAACCCATAAATTTACCAAGTTTTAATTACTATAACTTACTCCCATAATTACTATAACCTTTTAATTAACTTAAAACATAATCTTTAATAGTTACTTAACATCATATGATCATACATTGATCATATGATGAAAAACCTTCAATTTCACTAAAGTCATTAATTAACCTTTAACCCATTATCACAACACTTCAATTCTTGTTTTAGAAACACAGTTACCCTTAATCCTCAATTTAGGTATATGAACCCTAATTAATAAATCACCAATACTTACTTGTAAATAATGAATGTGATGGACACATTACTTGAATTGGAACCTTAATCCTTCATAAATTTGGTCATCAAAAATAGTTTTCGCTCGTTCTTTCTCTTTTTAGCTTGTCACACACAAGACACACCAAAAAAATGAATTATCTGGAAGTGTCTAACACTTTTCTAGACATGGCACTTTAGCTAATTAACTAGATTTCGTCCCCGAAATCTATCGTCTATACTAACCAAAACTTAGTCACATGATACATCTCGAATCCAGCACTTTCGGTTCTTAGTCCATTTAGTTGCAATGATCTAAGTGACCTTGCAACTCTAAGCACACTATAACATAACACATGTCCTTAATCCACTTTACTTCTCGCTTACTTCTATAATAATACGACTCTAACTACGGTCATTATGTTGTCCGAGACATATCTATTATAACTAGTTATCATTCCTAATCTTTCTAATACCATTACATCACATTCTCACTTGCTTTATTATAAATTTTCCGTTAATGACTACATGTTACTTTAGAATATAGTACGAAATTAAATTTACATATGTCAAGCTTGGCCAATACCTTTATATTCTACCATATCCACTTAGCCATTCTTTTAACATTCTCACTAAAACACTTCATCTCTTCTACTTCTTTCTATTTATTTCTCGTTAAGCATTATAAGTCTTATCGGAAAATTCCACACTTAACTTTATAAAATTATACTTTAACCTATACTATTGCATTTCACATAAGAGTGCTAATAATAATTAGCATCAAAACTATCATTACTCACATTTTGTACCACGTCGCAAAGCATATTATAACATCATTGTAATTTCTTAATCCTCTCAACTTATGCTTAACACCTAAAATGTAGATTTCTTATGAGTCTCAACTAAAAGTCACCCTATAATTCTAACCCTCCTATCTTAGTTCTTATGAATTCCAACTAATTCTAGACTCTCGTTTTCTACACCTTTACCCTACTCATGCCATGTCGGGAGCACATAAGCCCACTCATTCATACTTCCTCATTTACATGGAGAGGCGTCCAAATCGAGGTAAATCAAGAAACATAAACTCATGGTTATATACTCCCAACATAACACTACTACTCTTATTACCCACTTTACTTTCAATCTTTCATTCTTTTTACACTTCACATTAACTGTTAGGAATTAAACTAACAGCACAAACTGCTAAGTATAAAGTTGGAATTGCTGAAGAATACACTAGCAGTACTAACTCAGTTAGTACTGTTAGCACAAATACTTTGTACTGATTATGTTCTAAAGATAGCTGAGGAAAGCGTGTAATGTGATAAGTATAGAAAAGATATTGTGTATATCTTATAGTTATAGATTGATATGAATATTAGTTTACTTGTACAGGACTCTTTGTGCTATAAAAGTAGGTCCTAGGTTTATAGTTTAATATATATCTTTGTGAAAGCTTCAAGGTTGTAAACCCTAGTGATAGTCTAAGATCACTCGTATTATAATCAATAATATTGAAGCATTTAATTTATAACTTTGTTCATATTCTTCTGTTCCATCAATACAACTGTTACATACCTTCATATACAATATCTTCTAAGTATTGACTAGTAAATTCCGCGTGCTAGTTAATATAAACTCAAAGTATCACCAACACAAGGAGTGTGTTTAGTTCCTCTAAAGTGGTATCAGAGCCAGGTTCTGATACTTTGAATTAGAAGATCCAGAAGATGGACATGGAAACTACACAATCATCCTCAACAACTGCCAAGTTACCCATACTCAAGCAGAATTAGTATGATCTCTGGAGGCTCAGAATTGAGCAGTATTTCATGGTGCAAGACTATGCACTCTGGGATATCATCATGCATGGTGATTCATACAAACCCTCTACATCTGAGGTTACTAATGCTGATGGTTCCAAGTCATCCAAGCTCAATACTGAACCAGTAACCAATGATGAAAGAGCTTGCAGAAGGAATGATCTAAAGGCCAAGCATCTTTTGCTTATAGCTATGCCCAATAATCAGGTTTTGAACTTCAGCCATCATGATACTGCTAAGACTCTCTTTGAAGTTATTATGGAAAGATTTGGTGGTAATGAAGCCACCAAGAAGACTCAAAAGACTCTGGTGAAGCAAAACTATGAGAATTTCACTGCCACAAGCAATGAAACTCTTGATCATGTCTTTAACAGGTTACAAAAGATTGTCAGCCAACTGGCTGTGTTGAAGGTTGCTATTCCAAAAGAAGACCTCAACATGAAGTTTCTCAATAGTTTGCCTCCTGAATGGCATACTTATGTTGTTGTTTGGCACAACAAGCCTAAATTGAAGAAGATGACTCTCAATGATCTTTACAACAACCTCAAAATTGCTGAACAAAAGGTGAAGAAATCAGGAAGTGCAAGCACAGGGACAGGAAACATGGCATTCTTGTCATCCACCAAGGATTCCAACTCTGATGATGAGGATGATTCCACTTATATTTGTACTACTAACCCTAGAGTTAGTACTGCTAGCCCTAGAGTTAGTACAGCTAGTTCACAAACTAGCAGTGCTGGATTAAGTGATGACACTGTTTATGCTTTCTTGGCTAGCAAAGCTGAAGATGCCCATCTCTACAATGAAGACTTGCTTCAGATACATGATGATGATTTGGAAGCAATGGATTTGAAGTGGCAGTTAGCTTTGATGAGCATAAGGGCCAAGAGGTACTTTCAGAGGATTGGAAAGAAGATCACTCTTAACTCAGGTGATGTTGCTGGCTATGACAAGTCCAAGGTGGAGTGTTACAACTGTAGAAAGAGAGGTCACTTTGCTAGGGAATGCAGAAGCCCTAGACAGCAAAACAAAGATGATTACAAGAAGGGCAACTTGAAGGATGTAATTGTGAATGAGCCTTCTTCTAAGGGTATGGTAGTTATTGATGGAGCTGCTTTTGATTGGAGCTTCATGGAAGAAGAAGAAGCTCATAAAGAGTTTGCACTGATGGCCTTCTCTGACTCTGAGGTATATATTGATAGTTGTTCTAAATCTTGTGCAGCATTGAAAGAATTAGAGTCACTTAAGGTTAAATATGAAGTCAAAGAATTGAACTTAATGATGCTTACTTTAATTTGACAAATTATAAAAGAGGACTAGGTGTATTAGAAGAACAACTTGCCTTTTATAGACAGAATGAGTCTAACTTCACTGATGATATAGCTGTCTTAAAAAGAGACTTGGAAATCAGAGATGCACAAATCAGTATGCTCAAATATGATTTAGAACAGATAAAGGAATAAAAGGCAAATATTCAGTTAAGTATTGACACACTTGAGTATACATCCAAAGGTGTTCAAAAGATAATAGAGGCTCAACTAATGAACAAAGCTAAATCAGGCCTAGGATATAATTCAGTCCCACCTCCTCATAGAGGGATGTTTGTACCCCCAAGCATTGATTTATCTCATACTGGTTTAGAAGAGTTTAAGGAACCTGAATTTCCAAGTTATGGGCCTAAAGTCAAAGAGAACACTAGTGATAAACAGGCTGATGAGTTGTTTAAGGATTCAAATGACACCTCTTTAGCTAATGAAGTTGTGTCTGAAGTTAAGCCTAAAGTTAAGATTGAGTTACAAAATGTTCCTAAGGTGGTTAAACAAGAAACTAAGAAACCAGTTAGGAATACTGTTAAATATGCAGAGATGTACAGGTCAACACCTAGAGGTAATCAAAAGAATTGGAATCATATTAAATCTCAACAACTAGGTGGTGATTTTGTTATGCAGAACAAGACATGTTTTGTATGTGGCAGTTTTGACCATCTTGCTGCATATTGTAACAATAACCTATGGAAAAAGGTGACTTTAAGGGAAACAAGGGTTTCTATGAATAATCAGGCTAGAGTGAACAACAAATTTGCAAAACAAACTTACTCAAATGCTAAAATGATACCCAGGGAAGTCATGTTAAAGTCTGGCACCAAACCACTTTCTACTGCTAGGTCAAACAAGACTATTTACCACAAGCAAATTGTTCCAAGTGCAAAACCAAAATTTTCAAATAATAAACAAGAACAAACAGTTAAAAAGACGTTTTTCAATAAAACAGTTGGACCTAATAAAAAATAGATGCCTAAAGGAACAACTGCTAGGCCAACAGTTTCTACTACTACGCAAATCCAAGCTATTAAGGGTAATTAGGAAAGTGCTATGAAAACATCAGCATGTTGGGTTTGGAAACCAATGAAATGTGACAAAGCATCTATTGTATTGAAGAAACATACTTATATTGATGAAAAGGTAGAGTCAAGTCAGTAATGGCTTGGGTTCCCAAAGTATAGTTGCTACTGTTAGTATGTATTGTTAGTCTTATTCATAATTGTCATAATGGAAAATACTTTGCTTTGTATTTTTCTTGGTATTGGACTAACACTTGCAGGCTAGAAAAGAAGTTTTCATTGGCATTACATATGGTGTTCTTTGGAATGAAAGTGTGTGATTATCACACAACTAGTGGTTATTGGTTCACCATGTCTAACCCACATCAAGAACCAACTAGTCTAGAGCAAACGGTTTCTGGTAAAGACTAATCAAATCCGTTTATGGTTGATAGTTTACAAAAAACTATATGGTCATCAGCTCACCATACTTGATACTGAAGATTTGGCTAGTCTAAAGCAAATGGCTATTGGTAAAGACATATCAAATCCGTTGATAGCTGATAGTTTGCTCAAAACTATGCATAGGTAGTCTATTTTTAACTAACATTATGTTTCTACCGCCCTTTAAAATTTTTGAGAAAAAGTTTGTACTGCTTGTTCAAAGTTAGTACTGCTAGTGTAAACTTTGTACTGTTGAATTAGCCGTTACAACTATTGTGTCAGTAACAGAATTTTGATTATAGCCATTGGGTAAATAATTAATTACCATACTTATAGGAATTTTATATTGGATAATATTTACTTACTTTCGTGATTTCTTCTCTCAAAAGATAAGTATTATCCATTCAACTTATTCACAAACCCAAATAGTATCTTAATAAACACTCAATTGGCTTCTTCCAACTTTAATTCAGTCATACACAATCATAATTCTGTTATCAACTCTTCTTCCTGGCAAACTTACAGTTTTCAAAGACTCACAACCAAGTGGCTTTTCTGACAAAAACAGAGCATGGAGATGGACCCAAGTTTTATGAGATTGTGGATTTTCTCAACAACTCCTATTTAAGGTATGCATTGACTATTGATCCCACTCTCTATTCCTCATAAATCAAACAGTTTTGGCAGACTTCATCTAACATAACACTTGATGAAGATGATGAGGATACACCTATTGATGCACTTAGTGCAACTGTGGATGGGCAAACCATCTATGTTACTGAAAAATCTTTGAGGAGACATCTCCAATTAGATGATTCAAATAGTATCATAGATTTGCCAAACACAGAAATTTTGCAAACTGTTTCAAACATGGGGTATGACACATCCAACCAACTTCTAACTTTTCAAAAGGGATGTTTCTCACCTCAATGGAGGTTTTTCGTTCATACACTTCTTCAATGTCTTAGTCCAAAAAGAACCTCACGGGAGCAATTCAGTAGCAATATTGATATTGCTTTTGTGTGTTTATCAACTAACAGAAAATATAATTTTCAAAGATGATTTTTGAAAGTATGGTGAAGAATGTGAAATCTCTGTTGAATCTAATACCCTTGATAGATCTTGTAGCTCTCGTTGATCGTTAGCAGTGTCTATGTAATCACAAACACTCTAATAGAGAATCTTTAAAGCTTGTATTCTAATGCGGAAAATAAATACAAACAGAAACAATGAATACTAAGAACGTTTAATCCTCTATGGATTTCTTATATATTAATAACTTGTAAACTCGTGTCCCATAGAACATAAACTTGTGTTCCTTTTATAGACAAGGAACCCTAACCTAAACCGTTTCACAAGAAACGTATATTCTATAAACTTTAAATGATATGCATTATCTTTTCCTAATATTACTCATGCATATCCTAACTACATTACATAATACGCGGTTTAACTATATCCGCAGAAACTAAATATGCTGAAACTATGTCTTCAGCAGTATCACATCTTCAGCAGAATCTGTGTCTTCAGCAGATTCCTTCAGCAGTAACCATCAGTAGAATTCTCACTTAGCAGAATTCCCAACAATCCTCCCCTAATCTTGAATTTGACAGGGTTAAGTTCAAGATTCCTTGATAGATCAATAATCACAATAATGTAAAGAGGACTGTCTTCAAACATCAGCAGCAAAGAACCAAAAAGATAACATCTCTATGATGAATAAGCTTGAAACACCATATCTTTGCAGCAACATATGACATTAGATACATCAAAACTAATAAGTTTCATACTATTCTTATCACATCCAGGTGTGTTAACTCCTGTGAGAGGTGAATCATTGAAAATAATGGATTTGATGTCTCTTTACCAATAGCCATCACTACTGGAGTAACCAAATGTTTGAGTTCGAAAACCATGGTACACTGATAACCATATGATTTTTAGTAAATCATCAACTATAAACGGATTTGAGTTGTCTTTACCTGTAGCCGTTTGCTCAGGACTAGCCAATTCTTAAAGAAAACATCCTTGGTGAATTGAAAACCAATATGGATTACCACTGCCTTTACCACAAGCCATATACTTATGGGCTAGTCAATTATTTGGATTTTCACAGAATAAGATCCATGGTGAATTGATGACCATTTCAACTCTCAGCAATTAAGCATGGGTGAGTTGAGTACCCTATGATTTTTGGCAAATCATTACAGCCATCAACAGATTTGATGTGTCTTTACCAAAGCTGTACCCTTTGGACTAGCCAACTCTTTGATGAACACAAGTCACATCTGGTGAGTTGATAACCATCAACAGAGTTAGTATACAACAAACCTGCAAACAAGATAAAACAAAAACTACACTATGTTTTTTTTTTTTTTTTTTTTTTTAAACTTTTTTTTAATTATAATATATATATATTTTTAATAATAATAATAATTTTTTTTTAATCTAATAAAAGAAAGAAAGAAAGAAAAAATATGAAATATATAAAATATACCATCAATCAGCTGCAGGAACCAAAGAAAATTGTAGTGCCAACAAAAACACTAAGCCTCCCCTTAGGCGTATGAGGATCCAACAGCTACAAAAATGGTTAGAATACAAATAATACAACAATAAGCCTCCCCTTAGGCTTATGCCTCCCCTTAATCAGTGACCTGACAAGGACTATTGTTCTTGGGTACCCAGAATGAACCTTTCCTTTTATTTGTCCAAGAACAACCTGTTGAGGGCTTAACACCAGTATCCCATCTTGTTCCCCACCCCATATACATTGGGCCATAATAACTATGCCAAAAACCATTCTGAAAATAAGTACTATTAGGTCTGTAAAATGGTCTAGCAACATGTCTTTTCCAACCGACTGGAAAAGTTCTACCAGCAGAAACTGGCTTACCAGCAGGAACTGACTTATCAGCAGGAACTGACTTATCAGCAGGATTGGGTCTGCTGGTTTTCACATGTGTTGCTTGTGGAACATATGGAGGAATATCATTAACATTGGTCCACATTGGTCTAGTTCTCTTTTGTTTAGCATACACACCCAGTCTTTTCTCATGAAAATCACAATCCTTAATGAGATGAGACTTACTACCACACACAAAACAAGATTTCTTTTTCAAAGACTTATTCTTAACACAACTTTGTTTATTACACACAAACTTATCAGAAACAGAATTAGAAACAAAATTGTGTTTAACAGAAAAAGGAACTGGTTTTGTTTTGGGTTCATTATCAGCTACTTTGGACTTGGGTGAATGAGACTTGTCACTTGAATCACATGAGGCATAGTCAGTGGACTTTAGGTCTGAGGACTTGCCACTTTTAGAACAAGAGACAAAGTCATTAGTTTTGCAACTAAGGTCTGGCAAGTTACTTGACTTTTTGCCATATAAATGGTGTGATCCATCAAAGTCAACTCTGATGGATAGGTCAATGGGCATATGTTCACCTCTAATGGGACCAGGGACAGCATGTAAGGTGCCTTCTTTAACATAGTTTGCTAATCCTGCTGGTGTAGTTTTTCTACTGTCATTCCTAGCTTCTAAACCTACATATTTCTGAAAACCTAATCATATACCAGAGTTGACAGCTTGACTACCATACAAACTTCTAGCTAAATTATCAC
>LBNU01037437.1:7062-24816 GCA_014162995.1 Artemisia annua | reverse complement strand
AACTCACTGCCACACAGACTCAAACCAGGTAAAGCCCTCCTTTTTCAAAAGGTTGGCATAGCCACTTCAAAGTTATTTTCACCTAGCAGGAATTGAACTTGAGACCTCACACATTTTAGAGTAATAGTCACAAACCCTATTGCCACTAAGCCACCCTTGAGCGGTTGTTGTTTGCAACTAGCAGGAATTGAACTTGAGACCTCACATTTCAAGGTTCTTTTGTGGCTTTAAGGAAGGGACTCGTGGTATAAGTTGAGTTAAATGGAATAATATCATTATCAATCATAAAATGGGTTGCCTAGGTATTGGTAGTCTTCTTGCAAAAAACCTTGGGCTTCTTGGCAAATGACAATGGAGTTTTTTGACTAAAAAAAAAAGGCTTTCTGGAGGAAAGTTATTAGAGGTTTCTATGGTAAGGGATGGTGGGTTTGGGGCTGAATCGTATGTTCGTGGTTATAAAGGCGCCTGGTGTGATATCCTCAAAGTCAACTTTGCTATTAATGAGATTGATACAACTTAAAATGATTCGTTCAGATTAAAGGTGTCCAATGGTTCTGGTATATCATTTCGGAAAGACCCCTGGTGTCATGGCGGTCTCGTCTCATGGACTCTTTCCCACGGCTGTTGGCGCTTGACTTGCTTCCCGAGTGCTCGGTTAAGGACAAATGGGGGTTGGTCAATGGTTCGTGGGGTGGTCTGTGGTGTGTTTGGATATCGAACCCTAGATCTTTGTTGTCGGCTTGTCGCTTATCTAGAGGCTTCTTATTGTATGGTTTGAGTCGCCAGTTTGGGACTCATTTTTTTTTCTTAATTTTTTTCCTTTCTTCATTGTATATCGTTCTTGTGCTCCTCCTTGGAGCAGTTTTTTAATAAATTCAGCTTTCCAAAAAAAAAAAAAAGAATTGAGGTAATCTTATTCAAATAAATTAAGTTTGGTTTAACTCAATTTATATTGTGGGGCAAAATATCTATTAATGTACTATACTTGCCACAAATGTTACTTTCGTGTACTGAACAAATTTTTTTCTTTATATGGGTACTGAACTTTCATTTTTTGGTCTTTTTTATGTACTTTGTGACATTTTTGCCTCTGGATTTTTAATAATCTGAGGGGCAAAAACGTCACAAAGTACATCAAAAAGAACAAAAAAATGAAAGTTTAGTACCCATATAAGGAAAAAAAATTGTTCAGTACACGGAATTAACATTTGTGGCAAGTATGATGCATTTTGAATGAATTTGCCCTATATTGTGAGGTTGTATGTTTCTCTAATACTACAAAAATTAGTATCAGAGACAACAAATAGGCAAGAAAAATGTTTTAGAAACAAATAGATACTACGTAAGTATTAAAGGGGACCATGAATTGTAAACACAATTATTTGATTAGCAATACAAACTTATAGCCACTTGCTAAAAGGGTTTTTAGTGTCAATTATGATATAACAAAAAGTGTAATCAAGCTGGATTAGATTACTAGTTCTTTTATACAAATGAAATAAAAAGAAACTTATTGGTTCACAAATACAGAAGACAAGCCATTATAAGTGAGTTCGTGACTAGAAAAACACAGGATGCAAACAGTGTTCTAGTCGTTAGTTATATAGTGTTTTTATATATATAAGGTTTTATATACAAATTTTGTTAAATACACATCCTAAGAGTGGCTATGAAAAAGATAAAAACAAGTGACATGATATCCTGATTATACCGAGTACATCTTAGTTAATGACTATTTCTCATTAGATAACGTAACACAATAAACACTTGTATCCTTTAGCTTTTTACTTATTTGTGTATGTAATTTTCATTATAACCCGACTTGATATCAAATTTCAAGTTTTTTGCAATTTTGAGAGATAACGTATGTGACCACCCGTATGTTTCCGGACTAGTATTTTAATAGCGGAATAATTTATTTCTATCAGAAAACATGAATTATTTATTTTCTGACATTTACTGATGATAATAATGATTAAAATTTAAAACCGGGAAGATATCTCATTTTTCTTGAAAAATGACACCGCACGCGTACCGATACCGACTTAGTAACGGCGTAAACTTAATAATTAATATCCAGAGTCGGTAAAAAGTGTTTCTATATTACTCCTATAAACACGTTCTCAGAATTATATCTTTTCGCGATCACGTCAAACCAGAATACCACGTTTACACTGGAGCTCAACGGGACACGGGGTACACACGACACCCTCTTTGTTAAAANGTTATGCACGATAGGTGTTTGATGAAATGTCCATTAGAGAAATGCTTAGTTCATGACTTGTCTTTTGAGCCTGCAAGTTATTTGTCTATTAATCATACGATTTAGGAGTACCATCGAGATAGCATGTCTGTTCTCTTTTTATTTTGGCTTGGCATTATAACTTTCAAAATGGACCAACACATTGATGCGAGTTTATAGAGTATAACACTACCATTTAAGGATGGTGGTTTACAAATATACTACTAGCTTTGGAATCTGATTTAAGCATTAGGCGTAGTCTAGATTCTCTGGTTTAAGAAGAATGGGTAAGTATATCACCATCGTCTCCCAATATATGCCATGAGTCTGATCTAAAATATCCCTGATAACTACTGGTACACCATTTGAGTTATGATGTAACCACCCGTAATTTTTCAAACATTATCTTAATAATAAATTTTTATTTATTATTACTTATCTAATTAGCAGAGCATATATGAGCTCTCTTGCCTAAATCACGGGACTCTATCCCACGTACTGGGACACACATTAACATTTGCAGACAAATTATCTTATCAGAAAATGTGAATTGATTATTTACGTATTAAACCGAGAAATTATCTCGAGCACAGCACGACACGCGTACCGACAATACTTTAGCTACGGCAACAACACAATGATTCATAAACGGTATTATAAATACGCTCTTATATTGCTTTTATAAAGACATTCATAGAAAGCATATTTTTCACCTTCGTGTCAGACCAAAATATTGCGTTTACAGCAAAACTCAACGAAGCATGGAGTGCACAAAATACATTCCCTAAAAATCTACACAAGTAATAAAATACATATCTTCCCACTCACTAATGTATATACAAAAAAAAATAAAAAAAAAATATAAAAATAAAAAAAATATTGATGGAAACGTAAAAGTGGGATAAAAACCCACGCCTCCCTCACCATTATCAAAACACGGTTCATCTTCTCTCTCTCCCTCACAGATTCTCCTTTCTCCCCTCCCAAAAATTTGACTTCATCTAACCCTAGATCAAAACTTGGAAGATCAAAAATCAAGAACAAAAATAAAGCTTGTGTGAACTCAAAATCTAGCCTTGGATTATACTCCCATTGCAACCCTTTCACGCCAAGGCAAGATCAAGGGCCAGAAGCTGCTCCAACTTTCTCTCCACTCGAAGCCATAGTCACAAGATGATATATGGAGACTCAATTAATTGTTTTAAACCCATTTTTGGTTAAAAACAGTTTTCAATAATCAAAGGTAGGACTAGGGTTTTCTTATTATTCTTCTTTTAATCCCCAGCCGATCCAAAGGGGCACCACATCTCAGAAACTTCTCCAAAGAAACTCATAAAGGTGTGGTTGCTTGCTTGGATTCGGATTGGAAGTGTCGGGTTCTTTGCTTTTGGATCGATACACAAACCCTCCCCGTTGTAAGGATTCTTTGATCTTACACTTTGAACTTTTCTTGGTGTTATTTTGTAAATAAAATGGTTATCTTAACATTATGTAATTCATGGATTTTGAAAGATGTAATTTGCGTTCTGAAATCGACCCACCCATATGGCTATAACTGATTTTGTTATTGATAAATCTTGTTGTTGATTCTTGTGTGGCATGCTAAAACTGAAACTTAAACTAGATCAATATTGGCTCATATTGGAAGTGCTTATGCCTAGATGCTTATTTCTATACTAGTTGGTTTATTTTGGAGTTAGTTACGGGTCGAAACCCACTGTGGGCGAACCACAGTGGTGCACTTTTGGTTTTGAAAGTTGCCTCTTTGGCCTTAGTCTTAACTCGAAACACAAACAAGAATATAGTTTGAACTTGGATATGAATTATGGTTGTTTTGTGATATGTTATTTTTGGTTGATAAGTTGAGATTAGTTTCATTCTCTTTCTTTTGCCCTGTGTCGAAACTCTCAACCCATCAGTTGGTGTTTACAATCCTTTTCCTTGTCCTTCTTTTCTTGCAACATCAAATGAGTGTGTTGGTCTTTGTTTAATGTAGTCACCAGGTAATAAATTTCATAACACAAAATTCATTTACTAAATGTCTAAATGGTTAAAGTGAAATTTATTTGTGTTGCGTATCAATTTACTCGGGGTCGAAGCCCATTTTGTTCAAGTGTGTTTGTATTTGCTCTTGCCGCGGGTGTGAATGGTATCAAGCCCCCACTCGAGTCGGGTTGTACCCGATGGTTGAAAAGCAAAATTTGGTTTTGAGTTGAGTCGAGACCCACTGTGGGTATTACTACTTAACAACATTTAATCTTTTCCTAACAAGTAGGTGGGCATCAAAATTTAATCTTTCCAGGAACTTAAACAATTTATTCCCACTGTAGTTCTTTTGGCTACTCATCCTTGCGACACCACCACCACCGAGAGGTCTCGAGTTCGAGCCTCGGTGTGACCAGGTTATACCTTTCATTTTTCCTTGTGAATCTTGTTAGAGTGAAGTGTAAAACATCCTGCATTCCTTTTTCTTTTTTTTTTGGCTACCACGAAACAAGCAGAGGAATACTAAATTTCTTTTGTAAACTGGTTTTCATAATTGGGTTGCAAAAGTTAGCTTTTATGTTGGGCTCGGGTGTGGTTCGGTGCCTTAGCCCAACAGGCCTAGGGATTGTTTATTTACTTTCGGGCCAAAGCCCCCTACCAAAAATTAATAAGGTGCGTTTGAGGTTGAATAAAAACAAATGTGTATATATAAACTTTTGAGATAAAATTAACAATGTGTATAACAAATAAAATGGTGTAGTGTATACACGGTTTGTCATTCTAAGCGGTCACGATTTCTCGTTTTCCTCAACGTACTTCACGATTCATATTCACTCGATTCATTTATTCCCGGCATACCGTGGATCTATTAAACTTATATAGATTATTATTGGTAATCAGAACTCAATTTTCACTATAATTAAAACTATGACTTTAAAATTTCATAGCAACTAATAAGGACACAACTTATAACTTACTTTTGATTATTAGTTAATACGAATCATGGTGATTTATATATATACTAAACGAAACTTAGACATTTGAAAAATAACAATGGTTTGTTATTATTGTGACGCCTAGTCACCACGTTCAACTAAAACTTATACACGGGTCATGCCCAATTTACTAAAAATTCTACACTTATAACTTATAAGTGTAAACCAACACTTAAACTACAAATTTTTTTTTTCATCACTTCTATTATTAACTAATACATAGCTGTATTTATATCTACATAAATACTCTTAAAACGACATTCTTATAATCTGAATTCGTCTACTATTTATATGTGATCACTTTTCGTACATCGCCTTTTTGGTTACTGACGAACCAAAGACTTATTCGTTTTGATATTTTTTTGTTATTTGTACATGTATACTATTGCACTTCCAAAAGCCAATACTTATCAAACTATTTAAACTTAAATGCTGCCACGCAAGCAACAATAACACAAAAAGACTTTCAAACTTATTTAAACGTCATTGAGTCTTAAACCTAAAACTGTAAACTAAACTTGCCATACTAATCTAGGTCGCGTGTCGGTGCCGCACACTATCACTACTTGATACCTTACTCTATTCTGCTTTACTGAGGTGAGTTCATACCCCCTGTTTTACTCTTTTTACAACTGTTTGGGGGAGAATACATGCTCGTTTTAACTAAACTCAATGCTTATTTTATTTGAATGCACGATGGTTTACTCAAACACTACTGCTTTGCTATAATACTGATTGATTATTCATATGCATTTATGTGTATATTGTTGCATACTCGATTATTTTCTCACGAACACAAGTGTTTACATCATATATGGGAGAAACATGCAAAACAAATTATGGACCACAAACAACACCTTATTTTCTCAAAACTATTGCGTAGTTAGCCTAAGCCCCTGAACCCACTGTTATGCCCACCTTCATGAACCGTTAGTTCCCGCTGGGAAGCGCGATTGATATAAATAGATCTATTGGGGGTGACTCCCCCCGTTCGGTTGGCCAGACGGGTCAATGCGGGCGTATACCAAGTCGGATTACGAGTGTATTGGGTTAAACACTCGCTATGGGCCCCTATTATTATTATGTGCTACAAAGTAGCGCACTGAACTGTCTAGCTTCGGTTGCATGAACTTAGTGCTAGCGTAATAGACAATTTACTATGTGACATTATATTCGTTGTAATGATCACACACTCTACTCATGGTCCACAATTCAAATTTTACTGTAAGGTAAACACTATTTTCATGACATTGTGAGCCACACAATGGTCACAAAACTCTCTACTGAACTCACAATACTATACTGTTTTATTATAAACCTATGAACTCACCAACCTCGTGTTGACACTTTAGCATGTATTTTCAGGTTTGAAGCGATAGCTTACTATTGGAGGCTTTGGCAAGGCATGGCATGGTCATAGACAACTCTGACATATATTTGGGACCGCTTAAACTCTTATATGGGCCTGTATTTCCGCACTATTTTTGAATGATGTAAATTTGAATATTTTTTATAATGAAAGTTATTCTAAATGGTTGAGATAAAAACCGTTCTTTGTACTTGTGTTATGATACCGATTGAGTAGCACCCCAGTGACATGTATGCTTCCGCTGGACCCGATTTTGGGGGTGTTACAACGTATGCCTAAATAATGTAAGTCTTGGAGTCAACCAATTCACTAAAAAGCGAGCAAACTTACAACAAAATTCTTCACAATCTTAACGCAACGAGAAGATCGCCATTAGTACGAGCCTTAGCTTTTGGGGCTCTGGGTTATCGTAACGTGCTTAGCTGTTGTGGGCCTAACACTGTTCCTTTCTTACTACATCGTACAATGGTTGTGAGCCTCTGTCTGTCAAGGTCCGGAGTAGACAGTCTCCTTCACCATCACCTCCCCGCCTAGCATAATCTCAAGTACCCTAGCTTCTCTGGAGGACAATTCCAACGTGAAATGACTTTCCTAATCTTTCATAAAAGAATAGTGATTTAGCTCCTCCGAAATTTCCAGAGTAGATGATACCTCATCAAGTACCTACCAGAAATTGGGTGACCTGATTCGGATGATTCAAGTGTTGCTTAACTGAATTAATCTATAATACATAATAATGCATTTGTGACTATTCTATAGTTAGAAAGACTTAAAATTCAGACTTTTTATTTCTTATTATGGAAAAATTTCAAATATTGATTGAAGAAGGATTTCAAACATTAATTGCAGAAAACTGAAAACGAAAAACTGAAAAACTGAAAAATAGAAACCTGAAAAACTGAAAATTGAAAAACAGAAAACCTGAAAAGATGAAAACTAGAAAAACAGAAAAACTGAAAAACCGAAAAACCAAAAAACCGAAAAACTGAAAACTGAAAACCTGAAAACCTAAAAAACCGAAAAACTGAAAACGGAAAACTGAAAACAAAAAACAAAAAAAGTAAAAGCAGAAAATCTCTACTTTGACCGCAAAATATAGTCACATGGTACCCGCCGCCGCATTGCGCGAGTACCGTTCTAGTATTTGGTTAATCAGCTTTATTGCGTGGTACTATTATGTCTTCTAACACTTGAAAATAACATAAAACGCATAAATTCGAAAACAAATACGGATGCTTTAAAAATAAACAAATGGGCGAAAAAGGGGACCATGGATCACAATAATTTGATTAGCACGACAAAACTTATCGCCACTTGGCTAAAAGGGTTATTGGTGTCGATTATAATATAACAAAAAGTGCAATCAAGTTGGATTAGATTACTAGTTTTTCTATACAAAGGAAATAAAAAGAAACTTATCCGTTCACAATTACAGGTAACAATCATGAGTGAGTTAGTGACTAGAAAAAACACTTACGCAAATAGTTATATATTGTTCTAGTCGTTTGGTATTTGGTATTGTTATAAGAGGTTTTAAATCCAAATTTTTTTAGATACACATCATGGGGCTAGGGAAAAGGTTAGAAACAATAACATAGTATACTGATTAAAGTGTGTACATCTTAGTTAATGACTCGCCCTCCTTACATAACGTAAACAGGAAACACGTTTTACCCGTTTAACTGTTTACTTATTTGTGTATGTCATTTTCATTGTAACCCGACCCGATTTTAAAATATAATAAGTTATATAAAATTTTGAGAGGATAAGGCATGTCGAAAATAATGCAAGTCTTTGAGTCAATCTTGTTTCCCCGTACATCTTCCATGCAGGTTCTACATCACACGTTTTCGAGATATTGTTTATCTTTTATACAACCCTTCAAATGCTCCAAAAGCCAAATAAAACCAACAACTTCATTGATTGTTCCTATCACTTTCATCATTTATACACACACCATACTCACACACATGTATGCATTTGTACACCTATATATAAATCCATCTTGCATGCATATACAACACACAAAAAACACACACACACATAATAAGCTACTAAAAAAGAAGAAGAAGAAGAAATGATGATTCAGAAAGTGGAAATATGTATGGGAGTAATGAAGATGGGATTTGAGTTTGTGATGGGAATATTTAAAGAAATGAAGTTAGCAATTGATCATCAAAACAACTTACAAAACTCTTCTTTCACACCTCAAACACCCTACATTGGTCTTCTAAATTGATAGAGTTAGTTGTTATTGGTTTATTTTTTGAGTTTTGCAATATCACCTACTTGATATTCCTACTTATCATCCCACCCGTGTACAACTTTAACATGTGTATTCTACTAATTATCTCTCTTCATCTAAATCGTCAGTTTTGACACATGTCAGGATTCTATGAGTTAGATGATTAGTAGGAACATAATTTAGAGAAATATCATTTCTCTATTCTTTTTGGCTAGATTTTGTTTATATTTTCTTGTTTGATTTTGAGTTTTGTTTGATAAGTCGATGTTCATATCTTATACGATATTGTAATGTTGACATAGTATCATTTGAGATACGAGATTATATAAAGTTAAAGGTTAGAACTTGTTATTTGAATTGTATATGTTGGCATCTTGTTGATTCACAAGTGAACTATTGGGATTTAACCACCATGGTTAGCTAAGTTGTTTACTAAAATGGAGCAAGTGTTTTATTTTAGGTATTGGAGGTCCAAAATCACCAAGAGCTTTATCTGGTTTAAGTTTGTGTAACAGCCAATTAAATCATCCTTTTGGGCCATGCGCCGACTTTGGGCTATCCAAAAAGGTAGTCGCCTTTAGATTCGTCGACTCATAATGTCGAGACGGAAACGCAAGTTAAAAAAAATAAGTCAATTAAAAAAAAGTCAATTAAATCATTCTCATGGATGGAACTAGGGTGGGCCCGGATGAAATTTTTCGAGGTAGCGTTAGTTTTTGTAAAAAACCTCAATTTTTTGTAAATGTATCTGGTTTAAAAAATTGTGTTCCTCGTTTCGTATAATTTTTTCGTAACCCGTCTTTGATCATGCCCGGTTAATTTATTCTGCACAATACTTATTGAATAAGTTGGTTGCAAAAATGTACTTAGCAACATGAAATGAGAGAAGAGAATTAAATTGCATAGTAGGTGAGAAAATTGATGACCATGGCTTGGTGACAAAATTCATTTAGTATTTGCTATGTTAAACACAACATATGGATAAAAATCACAAATTGGGCATTTGGTCTAGTGGTATGATTCTCGCTTAGGGTGCGAGAGGTCCCGAGTTCAATTCTCGGAATGCCCCCTAGACTTTTTTTTGTAACATGTTACGCCACTTTTGTCATAAGAAACATATTTATCGAAACTGCTTATAAATACACATCTGGCTAGCAAAAGGGCCGGGTACTTAGACGTCGCTTACTACCAACGTTGCTATCATGGACCTAAAATGAAAACATCGACAATTTTGTACTATCATGAATTACATCATGGTGAAGGAACCATTTGTGTAGTTTAGTCATTCTATTAGCACAACCAGGCCCTGCACAGCGTTGTGGTGTGTCTTATATGCATCATGTGTTGGTCAGGAGCTTTCTACCATAAAACGGCTGTTTTTCTTTTGGTTATTTACTATAGAACTAGTATATATGTTATAAAATACTCGTCATTGCCTTTTAGATTATTAGCACGAAAAACAGCATATATGCAGTATATGCACCTGTCAAAATGCTCATGAAAACATTCTGCAGATGTAGTCATTGTTTGTGTCTTTGTACTAATTTATATCTTTTTTAGAGAGATTTTAAGAAGTCATCGAATTCAAAAAGAGCGAATCATATATAAGGGTAACAATATCAGCAGATAATTACCAAAGGATACAAACTGTATTTGAGTACAAATCAACTAGAAAAAAGTAAAAAGACCCCCTCTTCATACATTTTCAAGTCTCCATAGTATCGTCTAGTTTTTTAGAATGCTGAACCAAAAATCCAAGACAATCACTCGGTTTTAAACAAAATCGAATAAACATAATGGTTTGATCTGGAGATGATTCAGTAGTCACTAGTCAGCAAACTCCCCCATATAACAGCGAGAGCATGACAAACTGGTAGAAAAAAAGCTCAAGTTCAAAAGGTCATAACTTTCAAACTTTTTCAGCTTGTAGAGCCCGTAAACAAACTGTGTGGCCAAATGGGCAAAGCCCAAATTTCATATCAAAGTGTGTATTCACAGACCATGTTCTTGCTTCTCTTCTACGCCAAAGTTCAGTAGATTTGGTCAGCGATTATATGTCATCAGCAACATTCATCTTTAGTAACTATCAGATGGCATGGAATCTGATATGGTACAAGTGTGAAGTCTATGTGATGATGGATATAAAACCTGCGTTCTGAGTGCGAGATTTCAGAATCGCTGGATTTTTCATTCGTTAACTGCAATGTATATACTCACATAGGCTTTTATAACAGACAACCTTTTTGGCGTTCTATATGTCTATATAGTAACAGTAAACATAAAACAACACAAGGTAAATACAGAACAAGATTATACTCTATTTATTAGTAATAATAACATTCCCCAAAATAGTCAGAAAAGCAAAGGGGCGATACATTGTATAACCATAGTAACACCATTTATAATACGATACAGCACTACTTTTATAACAGTATACGGAAAAACGATACAATACAACAGGATTAACTTGTATTTCCGGATAACACTCACATAGCGTATACAATCTCCCCACTGCTATCAATATCAAGATCGCAGTCACTCAAAAGATCTTCATCCATGTCATCATCCATATCCAGACTACCAGTAAGATACTGGTTCAGATTATTGGCGCCAACAGGAGGGATGGTGGCTTCAGCGATTATCTGCATGATTTCATCGACACTCTGAGTCGGCTGATCGGGGCCACCAAATTGGTCCATTGCATCGTCTTTTGTGAGATCTTCTGGTAGGTTCTTTATAAACCATTCGTGGTTTTTTATCTCATCCATGGTTATCCGCTGTTGAAATTTGGCGAATTGTTCTCGATTTTATAATTAATAAACCAAGAAAAGGGTTTATAAAATAAAACGATAATATCAAATATGGTACCTTAGCAGGATCTGCAACAAATATTCTGGAGATCAAGTGGCGGCACTCGGGGGATATATGGACATAGGATGGAATTGAGTACTGGACATTCAGAATTCGCTGCATAATGTCAAACAAATATACCCCTTAAGTCAACTATAAACGAGGAGATTAATTGCCCACAAACAGATGCATATTAGCAACTTGGTAGGTTACCTGTATGGTCTTGCGAAAATTCTTAGGCTCTTCCGGATCCTCAAACGGGTAAGCTCCCACAAGCATTACATATAATGTTACACCACAAGACCATACGTCTGCAATCTAAATTCATAACATAAAAATCACCAACTGATACTAATTTGCACCCCACAGAGGTCTTGTTACAAGGGATTATTATCCACTCTAAAAGAGTTACTTGTCGTATCTTCTCTCTTAATATCATAAATGAGTAACGTATTTACCTTGCCATCGTATTCTTTCTTCAGCAAGACTTCAGGAGCAATATAGGCAGGCGTTCCAACAGTAGATTTTGGTTGTGAATGCAGCACAGAGGACTGGCCAAAACAACCGAGAAGTATTAGGACCGAGAGGCAGCAATTTCGACCCATTAACTTATAAACGGGTCGATTCGGGTTTTTTTAATGGGTTAAATGAACAATTTAAAAATTATAGCTCTAACGAAATATGTATTTTAGATGCATCAATCCTCCTATATCATTTGACAAGTTTAACACGCTAATTATTCATAAAAGCTACAAGTTTTGGACAGAAAGTGTTCCGGGTAACCCAACACATACAAAAAGTACCCATTTTCAACTTTGACCCATTTGGTCTTTTACCCAACCTGTCCGACCCACCCATTATGCCCACCTCTATCCA
The DNA here is from genome assembly GCA_014162995.1 of Artemisia annua. NCBI lineage: Eukaryota > Viridiplantae > Streptophyta > Magnoliopsida > Asterales > Asteraceae > Artemisia > Artemisia annua. The sequence continues at coordinate 12,253 of LBNU01037437.1, read as the reverse complement.
AACCCAAAGATTACACAGAAAAGCAAGAAACACAAAGAAATCCTATATCAATAGAAACAACCCTGAAGTGGCCATGCCAACCTCGTGTAAAGGGAGGGCTTTATCTGGTCTGAGTCTGTGTGACGGTGGGTTCCAACCCTGTGGATTAGTCAGCCAAAAAGTTGGAAACTATGGTTACCAAAGAAAAAAGAAAAGAAAAGATGGGATACGTTGTACCTTGGAGTAGCCAAAATCGCAAATTTTGAGGCGAGGAGCAGGGCTGCCATCTAGTAGCGTGTTCTCTAGTTTCAAGTCTCGATGGCATACTTGCTACATTTTACAAATGCACAAATTACAGTTCGTTAGTAACAATTATACACTTTATACACACACATATTGAGGCAGCATTTGTATAAAACAGAGCTAATCCATACCATATTATGGCAGTAGCTAACGCCCGAAATGAGTTGCTGGAAGAAGAACCGTGCCTGCAACACAAGAACCATCAGCACTTTTAACACAACCAAAATCGCATATGGCAACAATTGAATCCATTAAGAGCAAACCTCATCTTCTGGAAACCGTCCAGCATTACATATCCGCTCAAATAACTCTCCTCCAGATGCATATTCCATAACAATCGCAAGATGTGTTGGCGTTAAAATAACCTAAAAGAGTAAATCAGCCAATTTCAATATAACCACTGCTTCAAAACATAATCTTCCACTATTAACAAACACACATACCTCTTTGAATCTAACGATATTTGGATGCCTTAATGACCTGTGATTAATAATTTCCCTTTGAACATTCTCATCTATCTGTTAACAATAACGAAAACAAACAAAAAATTTAAAAATATCGTCAATTCCACAATTCAGAATCCTTTATCTAACTATCTATACTTATTAACTAGTACTAAAAACAACAAATTGTCAACATGGGTATTTTTTCGCACACAGAGAGGACCCAAAAAGCTCACAGTTACATTTTCTCAGCGTTTCCCCTAATACTAAATCATACTCCGTATACAAGCAACAACAATATAACTACAAAAGAAAAACTCGAATCAAACACTAACCTTCCTAATTAATCTGGTACTTTTAGTTACATTACTCGGCAATTTTCCCTAATTAGAAGGTATTCAGGATTGCATTCTCACTATTTACTATAAATCTAAGCATTTTACAGACGCAATAATCGGATACTCTATAGGGGGTGTTTGGGATTGCTTATTGAAAATAGCTTATGCATTTTGAAAACGGATAATTTGATAATCAGCTGTTACAAAACGTGATTCTGAATAATAGTGTTTGGATTTGATTATGCTGTTTGATATCGCAATAATCAGATAATCAGTTTTTCAAGTGTTTGGCAATCCTGAATACCCTCAAATCAATAATACTATTACATCAAGCCCTTTGGTAACTCGAATCAAACACTAACCTTCCTAATTAGTACTTTTAGTTACATTTCTCGGCAACTTCCCTAATTAGAAGGTATTCAGGATTGCATATAATTTTCACTATTTACTATATATCTAAGCATTCTACAAACGCAATAATCAGATAATCTATAATCTACTCCAAAACACAATCTTAAACACCCTTTAATCAATACTATTACATATACACAACAAATCAAACACCAACAAAAAAAAAGTACTAACCTTATCGCCTCGCTCGATATACTTAACAGCAACTAGTTCATTAGTTTGCTTATCTCTCATCAACCTAGCAATACCAAAGTTACCAGACCCAATATCCCTAACAAGTTCATACCTATCACTATCATGCATAATTGGCATATCCATACCCGGTCCCACAGTCAGCATAGATCTGTTGTCCATGATCAAAAACCCTAAACCCTAAACGCTAAATAAACCAGTAGCTAGCTAGTCCATCAAAAACATCAAAACTAATGAAATGATCACATATATAAAAAAGTTAACGTGGCATAACAATGAACACAAGATTAAAAAGTTGAGATTGTGAACTAAAGCCCGTGATATGAAAATTTTATTATTGCTAGGGTTTTGATAATAATATTTATAATATAGTGATGGATGAAATATAGGTGGTGATGATGTATAAAAATAGTAACAATAATAGAAGGTTGTTATAAAGATTTAAAATATAGTTATTGATATAGATATACATGTGAAGATTGGTGCTTTTATTAACTAAAGCAGTTGCATAGTCACTATATGTGTGTTGTGTTGTGTCAGTGTGTTGTGTTTTTTTAAGTACATGTCTAGTGGAGGAGGAAGTAACCAGAAGGGGTTTATTTTATATGATTAAATTATGTTTAGAAAATTATTAAACTCCACCTACAAAGCTTTATTTTAAGAATCTAATCTTTGTTTAATAAAAAAACTAATTTTAAAGTTAATTTTTTTTATCACTATTGAGTATGTCTTAAAGTTCTAGAGGCTTCAAAACTATATTCTTCTTCTGTGTATCTGGGTCTCAGTGTTTATTTCTAACATCAAAATAATAACGATATATATTATGTTTTGTGTAGTTTGTTAAGCTGTACTTCAAATGTGCCAGAGAGACGCAAATCTCATAAAAATTTAAAGTTAGGGCCCGTTTGGTATGGGGTGTTTTATGGGTTTGGACTCAAAGTAGGCTTAAAACCTTTGTTTGGTAAGAATTTTGGGGATTAAAAATAGGGATCAAACCCTCCAACTCTACCATACACAAAAATCACCCAACCACTCTTTTTTCTACAACTTTCATTTTTGGTGGGCCCATCTCACTCATTTCTTTCTATCTCTCTTTTCATTTCTTTTTTTCTTATTATAAAATTACATTTTTTTCTTAAATTTTTCTCTCTCCTCATTTAATTTATACTTATATTAAATTCAAATCCAAATCAAAATCCAAATCAAAATCCAAATCATAATCCTAATCCTAATCATAATCCTAAACCCATCTACAAACCAAACGGACCCTTAGATTGTTACTACTATATATATATATATATATTTTTATCATTATTTTAAGTTATCGTATAAATTTCTGTGCAACGCAATTTAGTGACCAAGCCACCAAACTGGATAACTAGTACACTACATTATTCAAATTTTATATCAACACTAGTACACTACATTATTCAGTTTCACTGATAATGTTTTAGAGATGTAGCAAAGTAATGAAATTTAATAAATTAGCGCACTCTAGGAAATATAACTCACTTCTTGTCATTTATTTAAATATTTATGTCACCATATTGTCACGGACTTGTCTCTACAAGGTCTCCCGTGCGGCACTTAGTCTCGACTAAGCTCAGCCTTACTCGAATACTCAACGATGTATGCAACTAAAGAAAGGTTCAAAGAAAGGAACAAGTGGAATGGGAAATACTTTGTATTGCTTGAGAGAACTTTACAAGAGATTACAATTGATTTGAGAGGTGTCTTCCTCAAATGAGGATGCCTCTATTTATACTACAACTATGTACACACTACAAGGTTCTACAACCTTCCATGAGAGAGTTCTACAACCTTCTATAAAAGAGTTCTACAACCTTCCCTAGGAGGAAGCTTCTAGAGCTTCTAAGAACTTCCAAATCTTTCTAAAGGCTTCCAAGAGGTTCTAGAGATTCTCATACCTTCTAACATCTTCTAAGGGGTTTCAAGATCTTCCAAGAAAAGTGTGGAACAATCCGGAATCTCGATAAACCTTGTAAACGACCCAATTAATCGTGCGGGTCGTGACATCCTCCCCCACCTAAGCTCGCGACGTCCTCGTCGTGTATTTCTATCAATACCGTTGGATCTCGTCCATGGCATACCTTGAAGGGTATACTTGATTCTCCTTTGGCTTCTTCTATGATTGATCCTTGTCCGTGTTTCGTAACACGACGTCTCCTCCTTGCACGTCTTCTACCTTTGCAACAACTCTCTTGTGTATGTTGCTCGGGTAAGACACTCGATAGTGCGCCCCTAAACTCCTTAAGGACATATTTGTTGTCTTTTGACGTCTCCACGTCGCTTGATATACCGCTCGTATGTTGCTTCAACTCCTTGAAGCCGCTCTCGAGTTGCATTGCGGACATCATCTTGGCTCCACTCTTTGTGCCTCTTTCCATTGTCACCATGCACACTCGACCTTTATCTAAAATGCACAATGTGTTAATAAACGTGATGAGAATGGCTTGTACCTTATCGAAGAATTCCATCCCGAGTACAAGTTTGTAATCATCCATAGGAACGACCGATAAGTCTAACTCTCCTTTCCATTCCCCGATCTTAGCCTTTACGCCTCGTGCAACCCCTCTAATTGGTTTGGCATCTCCGTTTGCAGCTTTGATCCATCCACTATCCTCCATCGTCTCAAGCCCAAGTCTCTTAGCTTCATCTACCGAGATAAAGTTATGAGTTGCTCCCGTATCGACTAAGGCTCTTGTGGATATCCCGTTTACAATTGTGCTCACGAATCGAAGTCTATTAGCCTCCGCCTTTGACTTCGTCCTTGGTTTACCCTTGGTCTCTACCTTAGGTGCTTGTTTGCTCTTAGCCTCTATCTTGGACGACATCACTGTTACTTTGTTTTTTCCCTCAACCGTGGGCAACTCCTTCTTTGCATTAATGGCATTGAGGATTCGCAACGATCCCATGTGCATATCCTCTTCCTCACACGGACTCTCTTCCGTATTTGCCATCATAGCTTGGAAAGTCATTTTCTTAGGACAATCTCGCGCTCTATGTGGTCCATCGCATACGAAACACTCTATACTCTTATATGGTGTTTTGTCCTTTCGTTGCGATCTTCGTGCTCCATCATCCCGATCTCGGACTTGTTTCTCTCCCCCACCTTGCTCATCACAACTATCTTCATTTGTGAGTTTGCGCGACCTCCACTCCCCAAGGTCAATAAGTGCCTCTGCATGCGCAATAGCTGTTGCAAGGTCTTGGACTCCTCGTCTCTCCAACTCCGTCTTGGCCCATCCTTGCAAACCATCAAGAAAATAGAAGAGAGAGTCTTGGTCGGAAAGATCCGGAATCTCGAGTACAAGAGTAGTGAATTCCTTGACATACTCCCGGATCGTTCCAGAATGCGTAAGTTTCCGAAGTTGACTCTTTGCTTCGTGCTTAGCATTCTCCGGATAAAATTGCTTCTTCAAGTCTTGAACAAAATCGGCCCAAGTATTGATGGTACACGTACCTCGTTCGATATCTCCATATCGACGTCGCCACCATAACGCC
>LBNU01037432.1:21893-46015 GCA_014162995.1 Artemisia annua | reverse complement strand
TCACCTACTCGAGAGTTTTCTTCACTATGTCAACAAACTCCCTTTTGGCGGAGAAACCTTACACACCTTTGCTTACACCGTTTAGCGACGCCAAGCAAAATGTCGAGTTCTAATGGTAGCTAGAACCAATCTCACAACTTCACACAACTAGGCACAACTTCTACACAACACTACTACTTCACTACTTCACTACTATCTCTTCACAACACAACTTCTATCCACCTAGATCTACTTATCACAAGAGCTACACAACTTCACAAATGATGTACACAATCTACAAAACTAATCTACAATACTTCTTGAGTGTATATTGAGGGAGTATTCTTCTCTTGCACTTTGGATGAGAAAGGATTGAATCACTTGAAACAAAGACTTATAATCTTATGATCAAAGGATTTAGAAGGATGTTTAGAAAGGATTTGGACTAAAAATATTCGTGCAAAAGGTGAGGAAAAATACCAGGTTTGAGCAGGTATTTATAGGCAAAAGTTTCTGACAACAGGAGCGTGCCGACCACCTTAATTGGTGGCCGGCCCCCTTAAAATTAAGGGGGCCGGCCCTTATAATTAAGGGGGCCGCCCTCCTGTAACGGCCTAAAATTTTGTCTTTTACTGGGGAAAGTTTATTTGGTGAAAAACTAACTGATTTTGGTTAAAAATTTGAATTCATATATTTGTTATGAATTAAACATTTTTTTTATTACCAAAATGTTTTCAAAGATATATAAGATGTTTATATAATTTTATAAACTTTGTAATGTTTAAACAAAAATCCCTTTGATCATAAAATGTATTAGACATTTGTTTATTCATACATTAAGTGATATTGTTGGGTAATATGATATTTGTAACTAAATACTTGTTTACGTAGTAATTTTACATTTAATGTTTTTACATTTTGTGATAGTCAAAACATAGGGATATCGAAAAATATCAATAACGTTTTTACGCATTATTTATATCAACAACTTGTGCAAATGAAGTACCCTTGACTGCATATACGCTTAGAATCGCTGGTATTGAACTCACTAAAGAACGGGTTGAAAAGGACATTGACAAGTCTCCGTCAGTGACCGCTGTGCAAGACCTCGTTCAGCTACAACCCAAGACTATGAAAAAGACAAGGAGAAAGAGAAACCCACCTTCTTCTAAACCAAAGTCTACTGCAGTTCTACAGAAAGCATGCACATCCACAGTCTGATACTCACTTAGGTGATGAGTCAGTGGCCACTGCTGACACCAACCAAAGTCTAGATGCCTCCAAGTCAGCAGAGGAAGTAAGCAACCATCCTGAAACTGCAGCTACCACAAAGGTAACTATTTTTAAAATATGGGCACTGCAAGCAGCCACTCTCAAAACTTCTTTAGGAGAGAGTGGTGAAGATCAGGTTTACCCCCGACCCAGTAGCGAGTTTGTGTCTGCACTTACTTTTCTCATATATTCTATTCACTCTAAGTCTACTCCAGAAAACGATGGTCCAGGGCTTATTACACCCCGACTTGACTCTGCCACTCTTAGTCTGACCCATTGTAAAAAACATTCATGGTTTATAGACTTAACCCTAGAGATGTCTGCATCAACTCAGCTCTCAGGAGCACAGGAACAGAAAAGATTCCAATGACGGCATTGGTAAATCACAACTCAGGCCTGAGGACACAACATCTATGAGAGAAAATCACAACTCTCTACAGATGCTATCTCTAACCAATCACATCCCAAAGACGTTCTGAGTATCTCATAAGATGAGAGTGAAAGTGATGTTGGGGATGTATACAATGAGACTGCTAATTTCATGGCTTCCTCGTCAAAGCGAGCTGGGGGAGGTGTAAATGAAGCATGGTTACTTATTGATGAATATTATGACATGTATGACGGCTATGAAAATGAAGTCTTAATTAAAGAGCAACTGGCGTTATATGACGCGTTCGATTTTAATCTTCGAGGTCAATTCAGATAATTGTTTATTTTTGGTATCTTTATGAGTCAAATGCAATCTAGTGTTTAGTGGTAATTTCTTTTATAGGAGCAGAAGTGTCTTGCTATGTATGCTTAAACGCCCATGTAACGGGCTGAGATGTGAGATTCACTCACATCCTTTGTACTTAATTGTTTTTTGGAGTAATATATTCACCGGGTTAAAACTAACAACAACAACAACAACAACAACAACAACAACAATAACAACAACTGTTGCTGCTGCTGCAGCAGAGCGGCAGCAGCAGGAGCAGCAGCTGCTGCAGCAGGAGCAGCAGCAGCAACAGCAGCAGCAGGAGGAGCAGGAGCAGCAGCAGGAGGAGCAGGAGCAGCAGCAGCAGGAGCAGGAGCAGTAGCAGTAGCAGCAGCAGCAGCAGGAGGAGGAGCAGGAGCAGCAGCAGCAAGAGCAGGAGCAGCAGCAAGAGCAGCAGCAGCAGCAGCAGGAGCAGGAGCAGCGAGCAGGAGCAGGAGCAGGAGCAGCAGTAGTAGTAGTAGTAGTAGTAGTAGTAGTAGTAGCAGCAGTAGTAGCAGCAGCAGCAGCAGAGCAGGAGCAGCAGCAGGAGCAGGAGCAGCAGCAGCAGCAGCAGCAGCAGCGAGCAGGAGCAGGAGCAGGAGCAAGAGCAGCAGTAGCAGGAGCAGCAGTAGTAGCAGCAGCAGCAGCAGTAGCAGGAGCAGCAGTAGTAGCAGGAGCAGCAGGAGCAGCAGTAGTAGCGGTAGTGGTAGTGGTAGTGGTAGTGGTGGTAGTGGTAGTGGTAGTAGTGGTAGTAGTAGTGGTAGTAGTAGTAGGAGTAGAGGAGGAGGAGCAGGAGCAGCAGCAGGAGCATCAGCAGTGGTAGTAGGAGGAGTAGTGGTAATAGTGGTGGTAGTGGTGGTGGTGGTAGTAGTGGTAGTGGTAGTAGTGAGTAGTAGTGGTGGTAGTGGTAGTAGTAGTAGTAGTAGTAGTAGTAGTAGTATAGAGTCGTAGTTAGTATATATAGTATAGTAGTATGTAGTAGTATAGTAGCTTATAGTAAGTAGTATATAATAATAATATAATTAATAATAATAATAATAATAAAATATATAATAATAATAATAATAATAATAATAAATAAAATAATAATAAAATAATGAATTAAAAAATATAATAATAATACATAATAATAATAATAATAATTTATAATAAAATAATAATAATAATAAATAATATATAATAATAATACATAATAATAATAAATATAAATAATAATAATAATAAAAATATAAATAATATGATAATAATAATAATAATAATATATATAATAATAATAATAATAAATAATAATAATAATAACAATAATAATATATATATAATATAATAATAATAATAATAATAAAATAATATATAATAATAATAATAATAAAATAAATAATAATATATAATATAATAAATAATAATATAATAATATAATTAATAATAATATATAATAATAATAATAATAATAATAATAAAATATAATAATATTTATAATATAATAATATAATATAATATTAATTAATATAATAATAATAATTAATAATAATAATAATAATAATATAATAGATAATAATAATAATAATAATAAATAATATAATAATAATAATAATAAAATAAATAATAATATAAAATATAATATAATAATATAAAATAATAATAATAATATATATAATAAATAATAATAAATAAAATAATATATAATTAATATAATAATAATAAATAATAATATAATAATAAATAATATGATAATAATATAATAATAATAATATAATAATAATAATAAAATATAATAAATAATCAATAATATAATAATAAAATCATATAAAATAATAATAAGTAATAGATAATAAAATAATAATAATATAATAATAATAATAATAATATATAATAATAATAATAATATAAATAATAATAATAATATAATAATAATAATAATAATAAATAATAATAATTAATGAGATAATAAGAAATATGATAATACATATAATAATTAATAATAATAATAATAATAATATAAAATAATAATAATAATAATAATAAATGAATAATAATAATATAAAATAATAAAATAATAATAATAATAATAATAAAATAATAATAATAATAATAATAATAATTATTAAGAATAATAATAATAAAATATAATAATAATAATAATAATAATAATAATAATAATAATAATAATAATAATAATAATAATAATAATAATATAATAAAATAATAATAATAATAATAATTAATATAATAATAATAATAATAATAATAATAATAATAATAATAATAATAAATAATAATAATAATAATATAATAATGGGTAAATAATAATAATAATAATTAAAGATAATAATAATAATAATAATAATAAAATATAATGAATAATATAATAATTAATAATAATAAAATAATAATAATTAAAATAATAATAATAATAAATAATAATAATAATAATACATAATTAATAAAATAATAATATAATATAAAATAATAAAAACAAATAATAATAATAATAAAAGAACACATACGTTAACAATTAGTAATAAATAATATATAATAAAGCAAAGTAATACCCTAAAAAAATAGAATCTGAATTTGGAAAATAAATATGAACCAATAGGAAGAAATAAGGAATAAACCACCATCATTCTTACATTGATAACCAAGTCTATACTTATCTTTTATATCTATACAGAAAATCAATTCCATCGCCTCTNTGGGGTGTTAAGTGTTAACTAGAGTTGTGTTTTTATTGACTGGATTCTTTGGTACTCTAACACAAACAACCTTGTACTCTTTTTCCTTGTTCAAATTTTTCCCACAGGGTTTTTTATTTGGCAAGGTTTTTTAATGAGACAAGGTGCTAGGATGATTGTTGACTTTGATGATTCATCCTCTTCCAGATCTGTTGTTGAAGTTATTGCAGAACTGGAATCATTCAAAGATCAAGCATTTGGTGCTGTTATGCTATGGTTTGCTTATCTGATATATATGGTTATTACATTTGATGGTTTTCTACTGCATTTGGACCTCCATTGGTTGCTGCTTATTATGGATTTAGTGTATTGCTTTTCTCCTTTCTTCAGTTTCAGCTTATTGCTTGGTATGGATTGTAGGCATATGGTGATGTTTGGAACTCCATTGGTTGGTCCCTTTGGTATCTTCCATGTATTCAGAGTATGCCTATGGTTCTAGTTTAAGCTGTCTTATGCTAAGATTGGGTTAGGGAATAGCTTTGTTAGTTATCTTTGTTGGTTTGGACATTAGTTTTGTAGTTATTTGCAGTTTTATGGTCTTGAATTGGGGTTGTCCAATTCAAGTTTATGGTTTCTTTTTAGGCAAAAGATAGAATTGTTGGGGGTTGTCCTAACTTTTTCTTTCTTTTGTGCTATTGTTTGTGAATAATTTCCATTTTATTTAATATATTTTACCTTTGAGAAATAATAATAATAATAATAATAATAATAATAATAATAATAATAATAATAATAATAATAATAATAATAATAATAATAATAATAATAATAATAAACATTGGCATAACGTGGTGCGCGATAATCTTGTTGACATCTGTTCTCGGTCAGGGATTTCGACTCGTAAAGAAGTTGACATCGGGCTTTGTGGAGAAAGAGACGAACCCTTACGTCCATCTGATATGTTGCTCTACTCTGGGATGGAGGGTAGGATGTATGTGTCGATTTGACAGGGTCATCGCCCATGACGCAAACTGGTATGGTTGATTTTGTGCCGGGTCGTGTGGTGATTGAAGCCGCACAACGTAAACGCGTCAAGTATGAGAGTAAGTGTGCGGATATTGGATATGGGTTTCTCCCCTTCTCATTTTCCTCTTTTGGGGAACTTGAGAAGGATGCAGTGACATTACTAAAGCGGATCCGACAGTTCTCTATGACTCAAGACATTGGGCCGCGTGCTGCTATAGGATTAGCTTTGATATAGCTAGAGGAGTGGGGGCACAGGTAGTTTCGCGGCTCCCCACTAATTTCTTGTAAATCCTATGAGTTTCTAATAAAGTGATGTTATAAAAATAACAACAACAACAACAACAACAACAACAACAACAACGACAACAACAATAATAATAATAATAAACACATACCTTAACTAGTTTCACAACTAGTCTAACCAGCAGCTTCTAAACTCTCAACACAATCTTTCACATAACACAGATATGATAAATCAATATAACTTTATATTATAACCGATTTTCTTACCTCAATCCATAGCTAATTACCAAGAAACATCATAATCATCATGATTTGATTCCTAACAAGAATCGCCATCAACACTTATTATTACCTCAATGCAACACTCATAAAAGGGTTTATATAACCCATTAACATAACCTATCTCATCTCTAACATGCATATGATCATATGGTGAAACCTCCAAATTTACCAATTTAGACATAATTCATTACAAGGGCTTAAGCCTTTAACACTATAATGTCATTACTTTAACTTCAAATCTTCTTTTACCAAAAATCCTCAATTTTTTCTCAAAATCTCTAATTCTTTAATTACCAATAAAACTTGAATTAAACTTTCTTACCTCATGGGGATAATAGCTACAGACATAATCTCGCACTAGAATACTTTATTCGTCATCAAAAGACCATCAAGCTTTCTTGTCTTCCCTCTCTTTTTTATTTTCTCATCACACCACACACACTAACACAAAACTAAAAGTTTGTAGAATGTCTGGGAGATATCCTGTTAGAAATTGGGTACAAGTTTGGCAAGTTGACAACATTAGTCCCTAATGTCTCATTTCTTTATTGATGTGCCATATAATAATATTCATAATATATACCTTAACCTTTGACTTATAAATTTGACTACTTACTTTGAATTCTAACTTAAACTTTTGACTAACCAATCAAAAAAAGTCTTTAAACTTATAAATGTCTTAGTCAACTATTTCAAAGCACTTTAACATTAAAATACTTAAAACCCGATTTTGGGGTGTAACAAAAAGGTTATGAGATATTGCAATGACACAAATAAAATAACCAAAAATCATTTTCTTTAGTTTTAAGCCCTACTCTGGTTATGAATAGACAAATTCATGTGGTGTTTTCAGGCAGATTGTCAATTCCGACAGTACGCTGCTCCAACGTTGTACCTTGAGAACCATTGTAATAGTACACGGAAAGTTTTTTATCGGAATCGTGTTCAACACAAGCGTCATTCATTGTATCCTTTATAGTTCTGTTTAGAAGTTATAGTATGGAGTATGGATGGCTATGCACTACAGGAACCGATCTAATTTTCTGCGCTGACAATTTGTATTGGCTTATGAGGTGTTATGGCCAGGTTTGTGATACATGGTGGTGTTATAATGTCTATCTTACTAATGGTTTGATTTGGATTGATAGGGGTACTGGTCAGGTTAGTAATGCCAAGATGGATGATGCCTTTCCTCTATACTGGATCAGATGGATGTATTGGATGTATTACTGGATGGCTAACAAGACCATAGTCATCTGTCATTTATGGGATTTGGTTGATTCTAGTGCTAATGAGGGCCTTGTGAGGACTGTTAGCCACTGGATGTCTACCAAATTTCATGATTTTGGCAGACTTGAGTATGTTCCTCTGTGGTTTCCCAGGTATTGGTGCACTGATCTAGTTATGGTATCATACAAGATGTCTCTATGGACTGTGATTATAGAGACTGTCTTGCTCTTTTGCACCAGATTTGAAATGAAATTAGGCTATTTTCTATACTGTGTGGGTTATGGGTCTGTTTGGGGTATGCTGGGTCAGTGTTTTTTGATTTGGCATGCTGAGCTTTGGTTGGGGTATGGGGTGTTAAGTGTTAACTAGAGTTGTGTTTTTATTGACTGGATTCTTTGGTACTCTAACACAAACAACCTTGTACTCTTTTTCCTTGTTCAAATTTTTCCCACAGGGTTTTTTATTTGGCAAGGTTTTTTAATGAGACAAGGTGCTAGGATGATTGTTGACTTTGATGATTCATCCTCTTCCAGATCTGTTGTTGAAGTTAATGCAGAACTGGAATCATTCAAAGATCAAGCATTTGGTGCTGTTATGCTATGGTTTGCTTATCTGATATATATGGTTATTACATTTGATGGTTTTCTACTGCATTTGGACCTCCATTGGTTGCTGCTTATTATGGATTTAGTGTATTGCTTTTCTCCTTTCTTCAGTTTCAGCTTATTGCTTGTTATGGATTGTAGGCATATGGTGATGTTTGGAACTCCATTGGTTGGTCCCTTTGGTATCTTCCATGTATTCAGAGTATGCCTATGGTTCTAGTTTAAGCTGTCTTATGCTAAGATTGGGTTAGGGAATAGCTTTGTTAGTTATCTTTGTTGGTTTGGACATTAGTTTTGTAGTCATTTGCAGTTTTATGGTCTTGAATTGGGGTTGTCCAATTCAAGTTTATGGTTTCTTTTTAGGCAAAAGATAGAATTTTTGGGGGTTGTCCTAACTTTTTCTGTCTTTTGTGCTATTGTTTGTAAATAATTTCCATTTTATTTAATATATTTTACCTTTGAGAAATAATAATAATAATAATAATAATAATAATAATAATAATAATAATAATAATAATAATAATAATAATAATAATAATAATAATGGTATTAAACATTGGCATAACGTGGTGCGCGATACTCTTGTTGACATCTGTTCTCGGTCAGGGATTTCGACTCGTAAAGAAGTTGACATCGGGCTTTGTGGAGAAAGAGACGAACCCTTACGTCCATATGATATGTTGCTCTACTCTGGGATGGAGGGTAGGATGTATGTGTCGATTTGACAGGGTCATCGCCCATGACGCAAACTGGTATGGTTGATTTTGTGCCGGGTCGTGTGGTGATTGAAGCCGCACAACGTAAACACGTCAAGTATGAGACTAAGTATGCGGATATTGGATATGGGTTTCTCCCCTTCTCATTTTCCTCTTTTGGGGAACTTGAGAAGGATGCAGTGGCATTACTAAAGCGGATCCGACAGTTCTCTATGACTCAAGACATTGGGCCGCGTGCTGCTATAGGATTAGCTTTGATATAGCTAGAGGAGTGGGGGCACAGGTAGTTTCGCGGCTCCCTATTAATTTCTTGTAAATCCTATGAGTTTCTAATAAAGTGATGTTATAAAAATAACAACAACAACAACAACAACAACAACAACAACAACAACAACAACAACAACAACAACAACAAGAATAATAATAATAATAATAATAAACACATACCTTAACTAGTTTCACAACTAGTCTAACCAGCGGCTTCTAAACTCTCAACACAATCTTTCACATAACACAGATATGATAAATCAATATAACTTGATATTATAACCGATTTACTTACCTCAATCCATAGCTAATTACCAAGAAACATCATAATCATCATGATTTGATTCCTAACAAGAATCGCCATCAACACTTATTATTACCTCAATGCAACACTCATAAAAAGGTTTATATAACCCATTAACATAACCTATCTCATCTCTAACATGCATATGATCATATGGTGAAACCTCCAAATTTACCAATTTAGACATAATTCATTACAAGGGCTTAAGCCTTTAACACTATAATGTCATTACTTTAACTTCAAATCTTCTTTTACCAAAAATCCTCAATTTTTTTTCAAAATCTCTAATTCTTTAATTACCAATAAAACTTGAATTAGACTTTCTTACCTCATAGGGATAATAGCTACAGACATAATCTCGCACTAGAATACTTTATTCGTCATCAAAAGACCATCAAGCTTTCTTGTCTTCCCTCTCTTTTTTATTTTCTCATCACACCACACACACTAACACAAAACTAGAAGTTTGTAGAATGTCTGGGAGATATCCTGTTAGAAATTGGGTACAAGTTTGGCAAGTTGACAACATTAGTCCCTAATGTCTCATTTCTTTATTGATGTGCCATATAATAATATTCATAATATATACCTTAACCTTTGACTTATAAATTTGACTACTTACTTTGAATTCTAACTTAAACTTTTGACTAACCAATCAAAAGAAGTCTTTAAACTTATAAATGTCTTAGTCAACTATTTCAAAGCACTTTAACATTAAAATACTTAAAACCCGATTTTGGGGTGTAAGAAAAAGGTTATGAGATATTGCAATGACACAAATAAAATAACCAAAAATCATTTTCTTTAGTTTTAAGCCCTGCTCTGGTTATGAATAGACAAATTCATGTGGTGTTTTTAGGCAGATTGTCAATTCCGACAGTACGCTGCTCCAACGTTGTACCTTGAGAACCATTGTAATAGTACACAGAAAGTTTTTTAACGGAATCGTGTTCAACACGAGCGTCATTCATTGTATCCTTTATAGTTCTGTTTAGAAGTTAAGTTCATGTTCTTCTTATATTTATTTTAATCGCATTGTTGTTTACTTCGTACTTATATGATTTGAATTCGAAAGAAACATTATCTTACCTACAATAAAACCCTCATTGTGTTATTCAAGAAACATGTGTTTATGCATGCTTAGAAAATGAAATTCAAATTGGGAACGTGTTTCATGTATCACGACAGAAAAAGCATGTCTACAAGGAAGTACATGTCATGACTATAAATATAAACAAGAATATAAAATTAGGAGTGGTTATAAAGGCCTCTCAAAAATACAAATTGTACCCCTCTTACTTTTATTTATTTATTTAATATTCTTTATATTATAAAACTATAAATCTGAAAGTATGAATAAAAAAATATAAAGTTTAACCAGTCAAAAATATTAAACTGACAAAAAGTACAAAACAGAAATTTATAAAAATTTGTATTGCAATGTAAACTGAGGGGCAAAAGTAATCTTTGAACTTTTACCCCCTTTTCAGGTGGGCCAGAGGTACATATAAGATAACCTTATAAAATAATATGTTTGCCACTACGTAGTAAGTGCACCAATAATTTTAACTAAGGCTGGATGGCAAGGCAACACTATTTTCACCTTACACCGTAACGCCAACTCAGCTTTCTCTCTCCTCTCACTTTCCCTCACTCCCACTCACTTTAGTGTGGACAAGGTCACCTTATGGTCACCTTAATTCCCATTTTTTTTAATTACTTACAGTATTAAAAACGTAAATAGACGAAAATAAAGACGTGAACGTACGAAATTAAAACAATACATAAACTTCAAATATTAAAAATATTACATAAACTGGGAATATTAAAACAATACATAAACTACTAATATTAAAAATGCAAACATACGAAAGTAAAACATTACATAAACTTCGAAATTAAAACTAAAAGATGAAACCCCACTTCGTTTTTATCCTCACCCTAACCTCGTCCATGACTTTGCGCGCTTCCCCAGTCAAGTGTTCATATGGCTGCATATAGAACATTAAGTCTTTTTGCCTTGCTTTATANAGTTTTTTATCGGAATCGTGTTCAACACAAGCGTCATTCATTGTATCCTTTATAGTTCTGTTTAGAAGTTATGTTCATGTTCTTCTTATATTTATTTTAATCGCATTGTTGTTTACTTCGTACTTATATGATTTGAATTCGAAAGAAACATTATCTTACCTACAATAAAACCCTCATTGTGTTATTCAAGAAACATGTGTTTATGCATGCTTAGAAAATGAAATTCAAATTGGGAACGTGTTTCATGTATCACGACAGAAAAGCATGTCTACAAGGAAGTACATGTCATGACTATAAATATAAACAAGAATATAAAATTAGGAGTGGTTATAAAGGCCTCTCAAAAATACAAATTGTACCCCTCTTACTTTTATTTATTTATTTAATATTGTTTATATTATAAAACTATAAATCTGAAAGTATGAATAAAAAAATATAAAGTTTAACCAATCAAAAATATTAAACTGACAAAAAGTATAAAACAGAAATTTATAAAAAATTGTATTGCAATGTAAACTGAGGGGCAAAAGTAATCTTTGAACTTTTACCCCCTTTTCAGGTGGGCCAGAGGTACATATAAGATAACCTTATAAAATAATATGTTTGCCACTACGTAGTAAGTGCACCAATAATTTTAACTAAGGCTGGATGGCAAGGCAACACTATTTTCACCTTACACCGTAACGCCAACTCAGCTTTCTCTCTCCTCTCACTTTCCCTCACTCCCACTCACTTTAGTGTGGACAAGGTCACCTTATGGTCACCTTAATTCCCATTTTTTTTAATTACTTACAGTATTAAAAACGTAAATAGACGAAAATAAAGACGTGAACGTACGAAATTAAAACAATACATAAACTTCAAATATTAAAAATATTACATAAACTGGGAATATTAAAACAATACATAAACTACTAATATTAAAAATGCAAACATACGAAAGTAAAACATTACATAAACTTCGAAATTAAAACTAAAAGATGAAACCCCACTTCGTTTTTATCCTCACCCTAACCTCGTCCATGACTTTGCGCGCTTCCCCAGTCAAGTGTTCATATGGCTGCATATAGAACATTAAGTCTTTTTGCCTTGCTTTATATTCTTGCACTTCCACCTCCTTCTTTTTTATCGCCGTATATTCAACTTGTTCTTTCCTCTTCTATTCATTGTCATGTTCGGTCTGCTGTGTCAACTCCGATATCATCATCTTAGCCAATGACTCGTCATTCATAGTTGCCGACGATCCTGACTTACTCACACCTTTTTTCTTCAAAGCTTTTGCTTTGTCCCTGCCCGATGGTCGTGGAACTTCTTGCACCTCATTTTCCAAGTCATCTCCAGCGGTATCATTCAGGTTGATTCTAGAATCTCCACTCTATTGGTTGAACGAAATAGACCCAGATGACTTATATCTCTTGAACCTTTCTTTTGTTTCCTTTGCTAAAAAAATTTGGAACTTCTGTCTCATTCCATTTCTGACATTTTTTTAACTGCTCCCAACAATGCTTGAGTGTGAACTTTACTCCGTATTCAGCTTCATAGTTTAGAGTTGCCGTATTGTAGTAATCTTCATCTCCGGCTCCACTTATAGGATTCATATGCTTGACGTTATTATACAATCCACAAAACCGAGCCACATTGAGGCGCACCGTCTTCCATTTCCCACAAACCATATCGTACGTTCGGTGATCCAACTTTGTTTTGCTCTCTATGTACGCCTGTACCTTAGCCCAAAATCCATTCTCCCTCCTCCTATTACTTTTGGCATTATCTTTGTGTACATGAATCCAACCTTTGCACAATGCAATTTCTTCCTCTTGGGTCCATGGAATGATCCATTGTAGCTCCTCGGTTTGAGCCGGCCTCGAAGTATCTTCTCAATCTTCGAGACAGGTGCAATAGAGACAATGCCAACTTTTCGATTGGGGCGTAGTTCCTTTCAGCTTCTTGCAATGTACGGCTGACATAGTGAACGGGGCAACTGCTTTCCGTCTCTTTCAGTTAGCAGGACTGCGCTTATAGCGTCTTTTGCAGCCGCCAGATAAACATACAGGACCTGTTAGCATTAAAGAATTACATAGAAAAGTGATGGTCATTCTCATACTTATAACTTTGTAATGTGTCGTAGACGTCTTAATAGTTTTAGATAAATGGGCTATGGACTTGGTAAATCTAATGTGAAAAAGCCCTCTTTATCATATGTAAACCAAGTCCATAACAAAGCCAATCTTAATGCCTATGAGGCATAAGTTCTCAAGTATAAAAGGCACATCTCCCTTCATTTGTAAGGTGTGCTTGAGTGTGTAAGTGTGTGTTTTAGTAATGAAATTCTATCTTCTTTATCTCTCTACTTTCTCTCTATAAAACATACATCTCTCAAGTCACCAACGTGCTTTATAGATTAGTGATAGAGTTAGATCTAAGGTCCTACAGGACCTCTTTCAATTTTGGCGTGGATAAGGACGGAAGGTCAAGTATCAGCTTCTTGAGAGACTGAAACGCTTCCTCGGCCTCGTCAGTCCACCGGTATTCGTCCTTATTCACCTTGGTTATGTTTTTCAGCATTTCAAATAAGGGAAGGGATCTTTCCGCTGATCTTGCTAGAAACCGATTTAGGGCCGCTAATTTTCCGCTTAAATTTGCATTTCTGTGAGGGTGGCCGGAGACATCATCTGTGCAATCTCCTTTGTGTTTTTTGGGTTTGCCCTTATGCCTTCAGATGTTACCATATAACCTAGAAATTTGCCTTCCTCCACACCGAATGAACAATTCTTTGGATTGAGCTTCATGTTGATCTTTCGCAAGTTGTGAAAGGTTTCGGAAATGTCTGCCAGCATTTCTTTTTCTCCTTTGCTCTTGATCACCATATCATCTACGTATGCCTCTAAGTTTCTTCCTATTTGATTCCGAAAGGCTTAATCGACTAAACGCTGATAGGTTGCTCCAGCATTTTTTAATCCGAATGGCATATTAGTATAGCTGTAGGTACTTTGTTATGTGTAAAATGCCGTCTTTTCTTCGTCTTCTTCCGCCATTTGGACTTGATGGTAACCCTAGTATGCGTCTAAGAAGCACTTGTATTTGTACCCAATAACTGACTCAATCTTCCAATAAATCTCAGGCAACGAATAGTAATCCTTCGGACACGAGGAGTTCAAGTTCTTGAAATCAATGCACATCCGCCAACTTTCGTTGCACTTCTTGACTATAACCGGGTTGGAAATCCAAGTGGGGTAGCGCACCGGTCTAACAATTCCGGCTCTCAGCCATTCCACAACTTCCTTCATCACTATTTGATTTTTTTTCTGCGGACAGATTGCGCTTATTCTGTACCACTGGAGGGTCCGAATTATTGACATTCAAGTGATGCTTAATCAGACGTCGTGGAACTCCGATCATGTCGGACAGTTTCCATGCAAACACGTCTTTGTTTTTCGTCAACAGTTCTATTAGATACCTCTGGCACTCCTTTGAGAATCCCCTTCCGATGGTAACTAGCTACTTTGGATATGCAGGGTTTATCAAAATTTCCTCAGTTCTGAGTCAATTATTTCCGCTGTTTGCGAAACATCAACCTCCGGCTCTCGCGGCACTTGCTTTTCCTCCAGCCTCCTACATTCCAATATCATGGAGGGACATGCGGTGAACATTGCTAATCCCCTTGGCGTGGGGAATTTTATCATTGAGTGTATGGTTGACGGGATCGCTCTTAGCTCCTTTAACCCAGTCCTGCCTGATATCACATTGTATGGTGACAGGTATCGCACCACACAAAATTTCATCGTCGTTCGCCGGAACATGCCGTGATCACCGAAACACACCTCCATCTTGATCTTACTGATGACATCAAATAAGTACATTGTATTGTCATCATTTGTCCTATTTATTTGACTTATTTTATTATATTATCTATGAGATTTACTTTAGTAATTCTCAGGTAAAAACAAGCTATTGGTGAAACTTAGTGATTTTGGACGAAATATGAAGCAAAATGATCAAGATGGAAAAAGTCTACTGAAATCAAGGAGATGCGCCGTATCATTCTAGACAGATACGCCGTATCATCATACTTAGATGAATTCGAAGACCATTGCCTGACTTTGAAGAATGCACCGCATCTGACTATTATCATGCGCGGCATATGAAACTTTGGTCAACGAAGAAGATCCAACTTGTTCTACTCCATATATGCCGCATTACACTTATGACATACGGCGTATCACTCTGAAGATTTCACCAAAGACAATCTAAGATACTGAAGGACATGCGCCGCATAAAGATTCAAGATACGCCGCATCTGAAGACGGTGTATGAATATTCTAGAATAAATTAATCTTGGACCCCACGCGAAGTTATCTAGATACGTCGCATCTACTTAGTAGATGCGTCACATCGTGTCCTCGGACAGAAACTATAAATACCCCAAGATACAACCGAATTTCGTGTGCCAAAACCAAGAGAAGCTGCAACATAAACCCTAAGGAGAAGAAGCGCAACGAAAAGGCAACACAAGACACACCACTTTGAAGATCTTAGAGCAGTAAGAAGGTCCTGCTTGTAATTTAATTCAATTAAGTAGTTTTGTTTTATTGTAATAGTAACTTTAATCCATCAGGATTGATGCATATTTCTCCCCTTAAAATTGCTTTCCCATCGATTAAAGTTTATATGATGTTTTTTTGGTTTATATTATATGTGCATTGATAACCTCTGTGTCTATCAGTGGCTTGTTCGGGGCTGCCATACCTCCTCCCACAGTTACGTAACTAACCTAATAAATTAGTAAAATAACTTTTAGACATAAGTAATCTTTAAGGGTTTACTCGCCTATATTTAAGATCCAATGAGACAGATTAGATTAGATACTCATCATATAAAACTAGCAATAAAACAAGTGACAAGCTACTTAATCATTAGTCAGGCCTTCTTATCTGTATCTATTATCTATTTGTGCACGTGTTCGCCACTCGTTGTAATTCTATCTCATTAGTTTTATAGTTTTAGTTAATCCAACCAAAATCGTGCTAGTCTCTCAGACTAAACCCCCGTTTGCGTTAGATTAGATTGTAAAACTAACTTAGGAATTAAAATACTGATTAGACTAACTAGATATTACGTTCCACTCTTAGTGATCGACACTCTGCTTACCACTATCTACATATTGATCGGGTATACTGCTCGTTAGTGTGTGTGTTATAGGATAAGTCGGCAAAATATAAATTTAAAACTTGATAAGGCATAAACACCCCATACTACAACGTGACACAACACACATCACTTACCCAACGGCTTATTTGTTTCTCCCGAGAACCCGGCAAGTGAGGTACTTATCTCCTTGAGCCTAGCTTTTATGGAAGAACTAAGATTGTTGAAGCAGTGTTCATATATAACATCCACCGATGACCCTTCATCCACATATATCCTCCGAACCAGGTATCCTTCTATATCACGTTCTATGATGAGGGGTTCGTCTGATAGATCCCCCGCAGGCACATGCGAAAACGTTATTGGGAGGTTCATCCATTGTTCATTGTGACCACCATACTTCCGCTTCTTGTGTTCTGGGATACCCCTTATCATATTGATTACTTTGGCTTTTCCGGTATCATTTCTCCTCGGAGGGTTTCTGTCTCCCCTGGCCTTTCTTTGCCTCAAGTCTTTCCACAAATGATCGAGCTTTCCCGATTCCAAATCCCTTTCCAGTTGTCTCTTTAATTGATACCACTCGTCAGTCAAATGCCTCTTTTCTCTGTGGTAGTAACAAAATTTATCCATGTTTTCCTTCCTTGGTCTACCGACCATAGGGGGTAAGGGTGGCAATTCGGGTCGGGTTCGGGTTGACAGGTTGGCGGGTCAGAAAACCCCAACCCGGACCTGACCCATTTAAATAATCAGGTCAGCTATGTCAACCCTAACCTGTTTATACATAACCCGAACCTGACCCATTTAACCCATATATATACTTGGGTTGGAGGGTTAAATAGGTTACATACGTTTGATAGGTTAAACGGGTTTTGGGTTGACTCATGTAACATGTTTATATATTAAATTTGGCACATTAAATGGGTTAATAGGTTAAATGGGTTTGTGGGTCGACCCGTTTAACCTATTTAACCCGTATAATAAAATATAAATAAATTTTAATTTAATAAAAAATCTTAAATGGGTTAGCGGGTCGACCCGTTTAGTATATTCCCAACCCGAACCTGACCTGTTTAATAAACGGGTTAGATGGGTTGACCCAAACCCGACCCAAATCTATTTACACTCAACCCGAACCTGCTAATTTTCGTGTCGGTTTCAGGTCGGGTTTCGTGTCGGGTCAGAAATTGCCACCCGTAATAGGGGTGGTGGAGGTAAGTTTAGATGGTGCTCTGTAGTGAGGATTTCTTTAGGAAGCTTGTTTAGGGCACCAAGACCTGGGCGAAAGACATCACGCCCTGGAATTTCGTTCCGGCATAATCATTACGGTTGTAATCGTAATGGTTGTAATTGTTTTTGGGGGCGACGTAAGAGTGATACGTCTCTTTCTGACGATGGTCATACCGGCGGTCCCCCCGTGGTCTATCATTTTTGAAATTATGATGTCCCTTTCTACTGACATCCGGACCTTCTCCCCTCGTCAGCTCTGTGCTTCTGTATGCTTCCTCCGACCTTATGAAATTGTCCACTCTAGTAAACATCTCTGTAACTGTGCGTGGGACTCTATCGATTTTTTTTTTTTTTTTTTTTTATGCCAGAATGGGGCATTTGTGGGCACCCATGAAAGCAGAAATGCGCATTATCTCCGAAACCCCGCTGATGTAGCTGGCTTCGTCTGTCCACCTTTCTTTGAAATCTGGTAGAGATTCATGAGCTCGCCGAATGATTTTCATAATTTCTGTTGGATCCTTTGTGCATTTCTTTCGGAGAGCGAACCTGGTTGAAAATTGCTCCCTAAGTTCATCCCAACTATCTATGCTTCCCGGTTCAAGGCGTTCGAACCATCCTCCAGCCGCTCCGTCCAAGGTTTGTTGGAACATGCGGCACCAGACTGGCATTGGACATTCCCTTTGGTTCGCAGCCCCGGTGAATCTGGTAAGATGACCGTTCGGATCAGTCGATCCATCGTAAAACCTCATGTTCAGAGGCATCATATGATTTGGTCCAGAAAAATCCACAATCCGACGAGTAAATGGTGACCTTGAAACCTCCTTGAATGGTTTGTGCAAATCATCTTCTTTTCTTCCGTCACCTTTCTCTTTGCTCCTACCTTCGTCTCCTTCATCTCCAAAGTCAAGCCGTATCGGCTTAAGTAAGGTTCCGCCGTAAGCGTTGTGCTCTTTGATCAGCTCTGTCAGTGATGCCACCTGACCAAGGATTAACTCCTGCAGGCTGGGAGAATCATTGGCTGGGCCACCATCATTGCGCTGTTTATCATTGTTGTTGGTTCCATTTCTTTCAACTTCGGTCTGTGGGGTTTCAAAAGAGGGACCAGCCATTCTAACGCTCCGGTAGACTGAATAGCATGTCCCACGGATGGCGCCAATTTGTTGAAGTAAAAACTTGGGAGTTGGTTCGGATTGATGAGAAATCCTCCGGAATGCGTCTCTCCAATAATCCGAAACGCCTATACACAAGAAACACGCACGTTAGACTCTTCTTGGTTTTATCCCAAGACCAACTTCCGGCGTGAGAGTAAGTATTTGAGGTAATCCGGATGATAAGGTAATAAATAGGAGTAAATGCTATGAGTATTGGTTAGTTGCGAATCCTAAATGAGGTGGGGGTATTAATACTACCATCACCTCGATACTTAGACTGCTTAGGGACTGGGCGAACAAAGTGATGATACATCGATGTTCTCCGGCCTTGATGTTTCGGCAATACCTTCCAGAGTGAAGCATGTCGTCCGAACAAAGCGTACCGTCCGAACACATACGCCAACATATTGCTATGAGACTTGACATTTGTGATAACTTGTTGCATTTCCACCTTCCAAGTTTTCGTTACAGCTAAAACATAAAATTAGGATGTGTGTGCTCACAAATGATTTTGACTACAAAATAAATTTCGTGGGCGCAACCCCGAAGCCTTTCTTTCTAGTTATATCATCGACTGTCAGCAAAGATCATGGTGCTAATTGCTGCTAATGATGATTTTAAATTTTATTTTTATCTTTTACTACTGTTACTCTGTAAATGTTTGGCATGCCGCCATGTCGTAGCCGATCAGAAAAAAATGAAACATAGATAGTGGCCCCATACAATTTTCGTGAAATGGGCCTATATGATTTTGTAATTGATGATGGTATCTTTGAGTGGGCAACAGTGGCACATCCACTGTCTCTCGCCGCATCCTCATTATCTTTACAAATGCTCAGTGAGACAGCCCATTTTATTTGAAGGCATTACGGAGTACATTTGTAATCACTGTATTTTATGCTAAAAGGTAGTTATTAATTAAAAAATAAATAAATAAATAAATAAATAAATAAAATAAAAAGACTTTTAATAATTTATTAATCTAATTTATTTAAATGTGATCGGACATCTGGGTCATTAAATGCGTTTGTTTTTCTTTTCGTTCAGAGAAAGTCAGAGGCTCAAACATGTTACTCAACAAAATGTAAAAGAAATGTTTTACTATCTTTAATGATATTATTATTATTATTATTATTATTATTATTATTATTATTATTATTATTATTATTGGTTCTTCTCTTTCATTTTCTATTATACTCTCTCAACTTTTCTTTTAGTATTGGTAACACGTTTAAAGAGAATCGTCGTTATTTTTTTTTAATTAACGAAAATGCTCAAACCCAAGACACTTTATAATAATAATATTGATCTAGTTTGTGAATTCAAATTGTTGCATGCGTATTTTAAGCATTAACTTGAATTCTTTTCTTTGTTCTAGTTGTTTATTGAGAACGTTGAGTATATAAAAAATATTTTACATCTTTCACAATCTTTTCAACGTAAAATTAATTGATGGCGATAGTTTACAAAACAACGAAGATTTTTAAAAATATGGGATTATAATACATCAACAATATATGACTACTTTACGAGATCAAATTGTGACACAATATTCTTGAATGTTTTCTTTTAACACATTTTCTTTTTTACGTTGCTAGGTTGTGTTATTTTATGCCTCAATTGTTCTATATAGTGTTTATAAACGTTTATGTATCATAAGAATGAATATGCTTTATATTCATATCATTCAGACGTTCTTTAAAAAAGCATAAACGAAAACAAACAAATAAATAAACAAACAAATACTATCACATTCATATTCAGATATTTAAGCCTCAGATTCGAATTTATATGTGCAAACCAGATTTGGATTCCAAGCCTTTTAATAAACAACACCACCTAAAATTAAATGTTGTAACTACCATTATTTTTCAAAATATTGTTTTATTTGAGCACAAAAGGATCGAGTATGATAATTTAATAAGGTCAATTGCACATATATCTCTTAGGCCGTCTTTCGGTGGGCGAGGAGCAAGACTGCCCACGACCTCCGTTTTTTAGGTCTCAAAATTTATATTCGATGTATAAGTTTATATAAATATTTAATTTAAAAAAAAAAAAAAAAAAAAAAAAAAAAAGATGCATGAATAAAGACGAATTCTCATTATATGTTTAAGAAAAGGAATACATTCTTCATTTAGCTTTTACTTTCAAGACCCGCTATCAATTTTAAAATAGGGCCTCCAAAATCTCATGAACGACCTATCTATCCCTCTAAAAATTCATAATTGCATATATTTCATTTATACAATTTTTTAATACACATGATATATAACCACAAGGGGTGACCCAGCGGTAAGAATATCAGCCTTCCAAAGAGGAGGTCAAGGGTTCGAATCCAATGAGGAGAAAATTAATCCCCTTGTGGCCACGAAGGTTCACCTGTGCCGACTCCGGGCTATCTAAAAGGGTAGTCGTCGTGGGATTAGTCGGCTCGCAATGTCGAGTCGGAAACCTATGTTACAAAAAAAAATAATAATAAAAAAAAAAAAAAAAATACACATGATATAAGCACGGTTTTATGTACACATTTACCATACACTAATTTTGTTAAGTGATGTACTAATGTTTTCGGTCTCAAAAACCAACCAATGAAATAACAATAGAAAAACCGTATTGTAATCCATGAAACATGGACCTAAATGGCCACTAGAGCCAAAAAGCGACACGGTTGATGGTCATGCCTAGTTCATACGATATACGTAGTATTGTATAATGTTGTGTATATTTGAGTGGTCGTTACTGCTTTTTTTAATATAACATGTGCTGTGATAAATAGATTGATGGTGATTGTGACAAATCAAGAGGCAGACATTGTTTTAATGAAACCATAACAAGGACCTTTTCTAAGCAGGTCGACACAACCGGCCTAATCAAAACCATAGGTCTTGCAACAAGAATTTGGAATTATACAAGATATTAAACTAGGTATAATACCCGTGCACGCACGGGTTTTTCCAGAAAAATTTAATTATATAGTATTATCGTTTAAAAACATAAAATCTTACGTATATTTTAAAAAGTTTAGAGTATCAACATGTGCGAAAATAAGAAAAATAGTTAGCAGAAATTGTAAATAGAACCGTGGCATCGACCTTATATTTGATTCTTGAGCGTGTCTCCTTATAATGTTATTAGGCCAAAGGTTCTTTGATCACATGGGTTTACACATAAATCAAATTTATTTTAATTTTTTTGTTTACTTTATGAATATATAAGAATTTACCCGTGAAAATTATGATATAAGTACAACTAATAAGTATGCATGAGTTTTTCATTATGTATTAATATCAATTGAGTAATATTTTGTAAAAATTTTATTGGATGAAAGATTTAACTTTGTTTAGCTGACATAGATGTTAATGTTGAGGTTAATGTTGTTGTTTTACTTTAACTATTGATATCATGTTGTATAAATTTTGCGAGTTTAGTAGCACATAATGAGCGTTGATGTAGTTAAAATATACTCCGTAAAGTTTTTTAAAAATGTTTTTCCGGATATCCGTATATAAACTTTAAATAATAATTACATGAGGCGTTATAAGTACAATCGCGTATATTTATTTTCATATCACAGTAACTCGTACTTATCATTTGATTTTTATATTACCGTTAATAATAACTTAACTGTATTTAATATTCAAACCCGTGTACGTATAGATTAAACTTTTAAATAGGATAACATGAATTCTTATTTATATTTAACGTACATAGTAAAAGATATTTTAATAGATGAAAGTTTAAAAGTAATATTTATTTTAAATTTATTTAACGTATATTAAAACTAATTCGTACATTTATAAAATTTTTTAAGTTTAATGGATGGAAATCTCAAACCAAAACTAATACTTATGTAATTGTAAACAAAGTTCATATTTTAAAGTGTAGGGGGTATAAAGTATAAGGTGTTATTTGTTTATTATCTAAAGTTATCAAAAAATATGGATATTTATAATTTTACACTTAACTCCCTATAATATATTTAAAATTCAACCCACTAATGTTTTATTAATTGCCTCCTCTTTTTTAAAGTTTTTATTTTTATAAATTTGACACCTATATTTTTATGTGTTTTTTTTCTTTAATCAAATTCTCCACCAAATTTATTAAAGTTGACCAAAATCAATTCAATTTTGACTTTTTATTGGCCAATCATATTGCTCGATTTCGCATATGTGTCAAAATCGAGCATTCCTATTGGTCCAATTGTTTTTCCACTAAGATTGTTTTGTCAAAAAAACTCTGAAATGATGTAATTCTTTTATTATATAAAAGATTGAATCGTTCGATACTATTTTTAATCTTTTACACTTAACTGAGACATGGTTATTGAGCAAGAAAAAGACTTTAATTCCTCGCTAGTAAACAAAAGCTCGGTGCTAATTATAGGCACACAACAATGATTACATTTTTGTGCCTGTTTATAATGCCATGTGGAGTGATTCTAACCGATGTCTAGAATGTCGAATGAAGGGCCAAGAAGAAGATGCTCTAAATATGGTACAACTGTCCAACGAAGAATCCGACATCGTTACAGGATACAGAGTGAGAGTTCAAGGGCGTTGGGTTTATACTCCCTTCGTTCCAAGATATAAGGCTAGACACAATAAGGAGGGTCAATCCTCCTCTTTTTCTCTGCCACGTCAGCTTTCTCTCTCCAACGGCCTGCAGGCGATTCAGAGTCCCAGTAAGGGCGAGAAAGTTCATTTTTTTTTTAATCTCGTTTTGATTATGCATTATTATCAATTAAGAAATGAATCACTTAACATGTTTCAATTGGTTTTGATTATGTATTATTATCGATTAAGAAATGAATCGTATGTGTATATGGTATAATCTACATATCATTTTAGGAGAATGATTTTGGATTAAAAATTATATTTTATTATTCAAGCAAAATCACATGATAATACTTGACTTGCATGAGATGTTAGTGATATGCTTTTAGTTTTGCAAACTCATGCTATCAATTTATGATGTGTTTTGTAAGTGTGGTATTTCTTTTACTTATATTTTCGTTAAAATATGTAACATATTTAGATAGCTTTGAAGATTGATTCATTTCCTTAATTGTGAATAACCATCATACCATGTTTACTAATATACCTTTTTGTTTGGAAAATTGCATTTCGTAAGTTTGTGTTATTTACTTCTCATGTTTGATCATAAAATTACCAAATTAACATAGATGTTTACACTATAGCTTCTTTATTATATAAAGAGAAACAAAAAAAAA